>OVBE01015410.1:0-11501 GCA_900406425.1 Iberis pinnata | reverse complement strand
AAAACCGAAAAAACCGAACCGAAACCGAACCGATATCCACATTGAACACCCCTAGATGAAACCAATGTGTGAATAAGCAAAGAAAGCTAGAAAGGCACGCATGCTAAAGCGCGTGGATTAAGAACTATCTCACATCAAATCTTACATGCGGTTTAATCAACTAGTTTTCCTTTGTCTAAACCAATTCAAAATTATTGATCGAGAAACATATCACATCGAAAAAAATAAAACATATAAATTTTACAATATAGAAATATAGGGTAATCGCAATAGATGTACATAATATAGCATAATATTAAGAAAATGTCTATTAGTGTATAGGTTTGTGTTGAATCAAGACTTAATAAATAGGTTTAAATCTTTGATCTTGTGGGTAAAATGTAGGAAAAATTTCATATATCTTTTAGGTTTAATTATATGGGTATTTATAGTGAATATACATGCTTAAACCCCTAATTACATTGATTAACTCTAATGGGCCTCGAGCTGGAAGGCCTAGCTCGTCAGATCGGCTCATCTGGATCTTGCTCTTCCAAGCCCCTTTCTTCCCTGGGTGTCGGCGTCCACTTGGACCTTAAGTCGAAATGGGCTTTTTGGGTAGGTGCTACACCTGGTATCAGCAGTTAGTCCCCCCCCAGGTCGGCGATGAGTTCGTAAATCGGCGATTGATCTTCTAAGAATAAAAGTTCATTTCGGCTGAAGTGCATTAAATGCTCCCGTAGGCTTTATTGAATCATTTTCGTAGGGGGGAGCTAGAAGGTCGCACCTTTACAGATTCCCACACGCAATCATTGCGCTCTTCGGTAACCGCCGTTTTCCCAGGGTATAAAACCCCCTCACTCCTTCATTCTCATACTTCACATTACAGGATTTCCTTGCAGGTAGAATCGCTCTCCCTTCTCTCTTCTTTCTCTCTCTAGAATATTCTGCTCGGTGGTTATCTCGAGTAGGTCGGTGATCCTCCCAATTATAAGTTATGTCCACCTCCCGTGTTAATGTTAATGAATCTTCGGCCTCTCGCGACGATCTGCGTGTCGCCGACATAGAGGTGGCTTTTGAAGAGCGAGCTCCCTAAGGGAATTTGGCTTTCCCAGACGACGAATTGACAGGTGTCGCGCCTACTAAATGTTCGGAGAAGTCGATTTGGGAGCTTGTCCGAGATTTCCCGTTTTTCAACGGAATTCTGATTTTAATCCCCAAACTGCATCAAAGACCCTAGGATTGCCCCAAGGTTATGTGTGTTTGTATGAATCTCTATTCAGAAGGTGCCACGTTTGGCTCCCGCTGCCGAAGTTGCTGATCTCGTATTGCGCGAGACGAAGGACTGCAATCTCACAGTTGTCTGCTCCTTCGATTAGGTAAATGATAGCTTTAATGGCTCACGCTCATGAGTTCAACGTAGATCTCGGCTTTAGGTACCTGGAGAACATGTCGTCAATCAACCCGATTGTGCAGAAGGGGACAAAGTTGAACACCGGCTTTGTCTATATCAACTTCAAAACCTAGTATAAGTTGATAATTGTAGGTCAGGGAGACAAGATCCACGCTTGGAAGGCAAAGTACTTCTTTTTGAAGGTCGTCCCGGAATCCGTTGGCGATGTGGGAAGAATCCTGAAAAGAAAATAGGCAGAAACCTTTGGTAGATACCACCTAGGACCGCCGAGATGATACATGTAAATTCTTTAATGACTCTAACTTGGCTGTTGTTTCTATTTGCATATCTACACTACAACACTGGTCCCTTTCCAGGAAACTTTCTTCAAGACATTGAGAGATTCCGAGAAGCAGGAACCTATCGACCAGTTCACTCATGCACGCATCCAAGAGAGCATCCCATTCATCAACGCTGGTAAGGGTGTAAAGAAATTTGTCGTTCTAGCAGCACGTTGATCCGTCTAACTCTGACTTGTTCATTTTGCAGCCAGTTGGGACCTTAACGTTTGTCATGTTAAGAAAACTAGAAGGATGGGTCGCCCATCACCTATAGCAGATTACTCTTCCAACCTTGAGAAGTCGACCTCAAGTTCTAAAAGGAAACTCGACCAAACGTCTACTTCTGCGGGTAGTGGAGATTCCTGTCCCCCTCTGGTGCGAAGGAAGAGGCACCGATCCAACTGGGTTCAGGGTGCTCGTGAGGTACTCGTGATTGATGAACCTGAAGAGCCGAACATAGCTGTTGTTCCTACTGAGCAACAAGGCTCGAGAGAAGAAGTCCCTGCTAGGGGACAAACAGTGAATGAAGGTGTTCCTACTGGGGAACACCAACAAGAAGAGAATGTTACAGAGGAACAACTGGAAGTTCCTCCTAGGGAAGCTTGTACTGCCGACCTATCTGTTCTGTCGCCTGCTCCTCCTAGTGGGACCCCAACGACCTTCCAAATCTTGGGAGAGATGACCAGGGACGTGGAACCCCTGGATCCTAGTTTAGAGACATTTGCTGAAGAGCTCCAGGGTCTTCTTGGAGAAAGTGGTGATGATGAAGATGGAGCATGTGGTGATGATGAGGATGGAGCAGGTGGCGATGATGAGGACGAGGGTGAGGAGAAGGAAGAGGAGGATAAAGCTGCCGATCCTAAGAACATGGAGGAAGGAATCTCCCAAACTGAAAGGCAGGACAACTCGCGAGGAAGCTGGACTCTCTCGTTTAAGCACAGGGGTACACCGTTTGTGCAGGATAAGCAAGCGTGTGCTGGGTTGGTGAACTGCCTCGGGGCTAATGGTCTGATTATTCCTACTGTGGATCGACTGTTGGCGCCCGAATTTTATGAAACATTATCTCGGCAGGCCTGCCAGGTATGCTCACGTCTTCGTTCCTTTCTCCCATTGCAATTGTGTTAAGTGCTAACGTACGGTGGCAGACTTTGGCAACGACCAATGAGCTCGTCACTTTTTATGAAAACAAACTCCGGTCTATGTCCGGGAATGAGGACAAGCTGATGGAGCTGTCGAAGCTGGTCGATAGGTATAAGAAACGCCTTGCCAATGAGCGACTGAAGCTGAACAAGCAAGAGGAAGTGGTCAAACAGCTGACGACGCAGGTAGTTGCTCTGAAGAAAATGCTAAGTGAGATTGCGGCATCTTCCACTGATGACCTTGCTGCTTTGAGGGCTGAGCTAAACAATACCTATGTTTTTTTCGTGACGGAGCTTCTCAGTCAGCAAGTAATCCAGGAGCAAACGGGTGCCGACTTCTTCGAGCTGTGAGAGGCTTATCGTGCTCTCGAGAAGTTGCATGAGGGCAAGATGAAAAGGCTCCGACTCTCCCGAGTTTCGCAAGTCACGCTAGCGCGGCGAGAGACTCAGTTTGAGTGTGCAACTAAGCTCAAGAAGCTTCGGTAGCACGTAGAGGACCAGAACAAGGATGATCCATCATACAGAAGTACGCCCAAGCTAAGGGAACTTTGGACTGTGTGCAGTTCATAGTTGGAGAGGGTGGTTCTGTGCCACCCGAGATTATGGCGAAGCTTGAGGCGGATGTGGTGGATCTCAAGGTGCAGTATGATGCTATAGACATAACTGATGTCACACTTACTTTTTTTCTGACCTCTATTCAACGAACATGGTTCGAATTTGATTCAATCTGTTTCGGGGAGTTCGGAAGCTTCTGCCGCGGTCCAGCCCGCTACTCCAACAACACTGAGGGTCTAGATGTACCTTTGGAACAGCTCTCACGGTTTTCTTAGGATTGGGGTCAGCTTGTTTTGTACCTCTTGTGTTCCTTTGGGGTAGCTGTCGTGTTTTTCTTAGGATTTGGGTCTGTCTTGTGTGTCGGCAGTTGTGCCTTTATTTTAAAAGAATATATGTTTCCAGATTTGCGCATCTGTGAGGTTGTTGTTATTTCTTTTGCAACTTTTGTAAGACTCGTGTCTTTTGATAATGGAAATAGAGCTATAGCTCGGCATATTTTGAGTAACATTTTTTTCGTCGACTTATGTTTTGACAAGCACTTTGGTTCATTTGCAAAAGCTTTGATTTCACATTGTTGTTCGCCCGGAGTTCGGTTACTTTCTTTCACACAGTTAGAATATGCAGATGTTATAAGTGTATATTTCTCTAATTCTTGTGCGAACTGAAAGACCACTCGATCAAAAGCCCGAAGGAGACGACCTGCATATAGTCCCTTTTGACAAATGATCTATGGGTGAAAACTGTAGTTTCGCCGATACTCTCGGTTGGAGTATACGAGTCGGAACTTGGCTTTTGGGGTGAGACTTATGTTCAGACGTTGTAACTTTGCACACATCCAATACTTGACTTTAGGAGTACGCGAGTCGGATGTTGGTTTTTTGTTAAAATAGAGACTTCAGCTCAAACTTTGTGACTTTGCACGTGTTCAGTACTCATCTTTAGGAGTACGCGAGGCAAACCTCGGCTTTGTTGAAGGTCTTTGGAGCCAAGAAAGAAAAATTTGATCTCGCCGACATCCCCATCTTTGCGCAGGGTATGTGCGAGTTACAGCTCGGCTTTAGTTTGTAGTTTTTAGGGGTTTGCAAAGGTGCGTTGGTACAATTGTATATGTGAATACTGTAAAAGGTGCCGAGATTGACTCGGAGGTCGATTTATGATTAGAAAAATAATTTTATTAAGTGAAATAGCTGCACCCAGTGGGTTGCCTACGTACCCTGAAAACAGGGATCAAGCCAGGTCGTAGTTCACGGTACAAACGAACCTAAGAATGAAATCTCTTAAGTTTGGTAGCATTCCAAGAGTTTGGGATCGACGTTCCATCCGTAGCTTTCAGCTCGTATACTCCCGGTTTGACTATCTTGGACACTTCATATGGGCCTTCCCACCGAGCTCCCAGTTTACCAGCATTCTCTTCTGCTGTATTCGCGTAGGTCATTCGCAAGACCAAGTCCCCTTCTTCAAATCGTCTCTGCTTGAATCCTTTGTAATAGTATCGTTTTGTGGTTTGCTGATAGGCATGTATCCGATAGAGTGCTCTATCTTGGACCTCCTCTACATCGTCGAGTGAGTCGAGCAGCATGGTATCGTTAACGGCTTCACTCTCTGGCAACTTCGGATGGTGCGTAAGCTGAATACGGCTGCTTTGGATGGTGCTAAAGCTTCGATTCTGTGGGCCAAGGAGAATGGTGTTTGATTGGTAGACTGCCGAGGTGTAGTTCGGTGGGACCACAAGACGCCGTCTAGCTCTTCCATCCAACATCCCTTTTTGGAATCGACTCTTTTCTTCAGTCCGTCGACTATACATTTGTTAATGGCCTCGGCCTGCCCATTTGCCTGTGGGTACCTAGGCGTGGAATGGTTCAGCCGGATGTTCCACCTGTAACATGGGAAATAAGTAGGTAGTTAGTATAAATCGACGTATGTGTCGGGATTGTGGCTGGTTTGCCATCCACCTGTCGCAAAAAGCCTGTACAGTTTTTGTACAGAAGTTAGTGCCGTTATCCGTCATGATTTCGTGTGCTATGCCATGCCGGCAGATTATGTTTTTCCATATGAAGTCTTGTACCTGCAACACTCATAGAGAATGCGGGTTGTTAATGACCCTGTGCATAGGGATCATCTTGCCGATCTAAGGGTCTGTGGTATTTAGACACGAAACCTGTTTTGCTTTGGCCGCTGTGTACGATTCGGCTTCGATCCACTTGGTGAAGTAGTCAGTCATTACCAGCAGAAATTTGTGCTTGTTTTTTCCGACTGGAAAAGGTCCAACGACATCCATCCCCCACTTCATGAATGGACAGAGGTTTGCTGAGGATTTTAGTGGTTCGGTGGGTGCGTGGTTATTTGGTCCATGTTGTTGGCATATCTCGCATCGCTTGGCAAACTCTTGGCTATCATGCAACATCTTTGGCCAGTAATGTCCGTGCTTCTTTATACGTAATGCCAGGTAGCGTCTACTAGAGTGGCTTCCGCCTGCTCCTTCGTGAAGTTCAGCAAGCACTTTTTGCACATCGTCTCTATTAATGCACCGTAGTAAGATTTTGGACGCATAATTTTTGTAGAGTTGTCCATCTATGACGGTGTATCTTGCTGCCTTAACTCGAAGCCGTCGTGCTGTCCATTTATCTTCGAGCACTGTTCCGGTAAGAATATGCTCTTTTATCTCGGCTCGCCAGTCAGATGGGCCTTTGTTGGTCTTGCTCTCGTTCGAAGGAAACTAGCTCGTCGATGGCATTAGCCATCATAGCGGTGATACTTGGTGAAGTAAAATATTCCACCAGAATGGTTCTCTTTAGTTCCAGCTCGTTGGTGGAAGCCATGTTTGCTAACGTGTCGGGAAACTTGTTCTCGTGTCGTGGAATTTTGGTGAGCTCAAAGTTCTCAAAATTCCTTGCCATCTCTTGCACCATTTGGTGATATTGTAGCATCCTATCGTTCTTCGTGGCATATTCTCCACTGAACTGGCTGGTGACGAGCTGGGAGTCGCAGAAAGCGTATATGTGTGAAGCACCGAGGTTCTTTGCAAGTCGTAGTCCTACTAACAATGCTTCATACTCTACCTCATTGTTGGATGCTTTGAATTTTATCCTGAAAGCCTGTTCGAGTACTTCGCCAGTTGTTGATCCATCCTGACGCATGCGCCTGATCCTTGTTTCCTTCATGATTTGTGAACGTAAAGATTCCATACATTTGGTGGCGATGCGATATGTGCCTCAAGTGGTATTTATGAAATGAAATCTGCAAGAACCTGGGACTTCGAACATGTTCGATTCCGATATTCTACGTTGTATTCGCTAAGCTCGACTGCCCATTTGGTCAACCTTCCAGATTGGTTCGGGCTATGAATGATAGTGCGTAGTTGCTGAGCACGACAACGGTATGTGACTGGAAGTAAGGTTGTAAATTTCGAGCTGCAGATACTACTGCCAGCGCTATCTTTTCGATGGGTGGGTATCGCGTCTCGGCATCATTGAGCGATTTGCTGACGTAAAAGATCGATTTCTGCTCTCCTTGGCTTTTCTTCACAAGGACGCCACTGACTGCTGCCTCGGAGACTGCGACGTATAGGTAGAGGATCTCGCCGTCCTCTGGCTTGGAAAGTACATGTGGTGTAGTTAAGTATGCTTTGAGCTCGTCGAACGCGATCTGGCACTTTGCATCCCACTCGAAACACTTGTTCCCTTTGAGGATTTGATAGAATGGTAAGCTTTTATCGGTGGACCGGGAGATGAACCCGTTCAGCGCGGCAATGCGACCTGTGAGATTTTGTACTTCTTTCTTTGTTCGTGGTGCCGGTAAGTTGAGGATGGTTCCGATTTGTTTGGGGTTTGCTTTGATCCCTCTCTTTGTTACGATGTACCCTAAGAATTCACCAGATGTGACTCCGAAGATACACTTGGCTGGATTAAGCTTCATTCCGTAAAGGTTGAGTGTTTCGAAGCATTTCGCCAGGTGGTTGATGTGATCGTTGGCCTTGGCGGATTTAACGAGCATATCGTCGATATAGACTTCCATAGACCTGCCGATCTCATCAGCGAACATTTTGTTCACTAGGCGTTGGACGTTGCTCCTGCATTTTTCAGCCCAAAGGGCATTACCTTGTAGCAATAAATTCCTCTGTCTGTGATAAAGACGGTTTTCTCCCGATCTGCTTGATGCATCATGATTTGATTATACCATGAAAAGGCATCCATAAAAGTTAAGAGCTTGTTTCCTACCGTAGCTTCCACTAGTCTGTCTATGTGAGGTAAGGGGAAACTGTCTTTGGGACACGCCTTATTGAGGTCGGTGAAGTCGACGCACACGCGCCACTTGCCGTTCTTCTTTTTAACGACGACAGGATTGGCCAGCCATTCTGGGTACTTCACCTCGGCAATCGAGCCGGCTTTCAGGAGTTTCTCTACCTCGTCATTAACTGCTTGAGAACGTTCTGTTCCGAGCTTGCGGTACTTATGTTTTATTGGTCTGTAGCTCAGGTCCATGTTTAGCTCGTGGTAGATGATCGATGGGTCGATACCCTTCATGTCGTCCATGGTCCAAGCGAAGGTTCCGACGTTCTCTTTTAGTAGTTTGATTAGCTCGGTTTTAATGGTCTCGTCCAGCTCCTTCCCGATTCCTGTAGTTCGGTTCGGATGTTCGGCATAAATACTGACTTGTTCAACTTTGTCGAGTTCTGGTGTAGAGTTGTAAATCGGCAATGGGCTTGCGGTTTTATCTGACATCTGTAAGGTTCGTGTCCGATGTTCTGTTAAAAAGCAAGTTCGAGCTACACGTTGATTTCCTCTAATCGTCCACGTTCCTCTATCCGTCGGGAATTTCACGCACTAATGGTAGGTTGACACCGCTGCCTTCATGGAGTAAAGCCATGGTGTGCCTAAGATTACATTGAACACCGAGTCCTGTTCCATAACAACAAATTTAACCATTTGGGTGGACCCTTCGGCCTGAACGGGTAACTTAACCGTTCTGGAAAAAGAAAAGGTTTCGCCGCTGAAACCTGTGAGTGTTCTACTGCCGTCCTTGATCAGGTCGGCACTGATTCCTATGTTGTCTAGCGTCCTTTTAAAAATGATGTCCACCGAGCTACTCGTGTCGATGAGTATTCTAGCTACCTCCGTGTTCGCAATGACCAGCTCGAAAACTAGAAAGTTGTTGTGATGTTGACTTAGACCTTTAAGGTCAGCATCTCGGAATTCGAGTGGCGGAGAGGTCAGCGTTATGTCGGTTCGTTCCTTTTGTGTAGTGACAGCTCATCGTTCGGAGTTTCGGATAGATCGCACAGAGTTATTGCATGAGACTAATCCGCCCATAATCACGTTGACTCGCCTTCTAGGCAGTGAACCTTCCGTAGCTAGATCATCTGGACTGCGATCTCGCGTTCGAGTGGGAGGTGCCATGTCGTCACTGGTATGCGAGCTCTTTTCTTGAACTGTGCTAACCTGGTGGGCCTTATTCTTGGTGGACGAATTATGCCACGTGTTGCCACCTCGTCTTCGATCATTGTTCCGGCTTCCACTAGTATTAATCCTGCCGTCCTGGAACTTCTTCAGTAGGAGAGCCTGCAAATGACAGCAGTCCGCAGTTTTGTGTCCGATTCATACGTGGAAGTCGTAATATGCCTCTGGGTCATTATCAGAAGGTGGGAGCTGGTCGGCACTTTTCTCACTATCCGTGATTGCATAAATGGTACGTCTCGGCCTGTCCCTTGAATAGTGTNATTTGTTGGCTCGATGAAGTGCGTCCTCTAGTGTTTGTGGAGGGTTAATGAGTAGCTCATCTTTGAACCTTGATTTGAACAACAGTGCCTTTTGCAGTGCGGCGATTGCCCCTCTGTCGTTGATCACGATACGGGCTACGATTCCTTTGAACATGTCAATGAAATCCTTCAGCGACTCGTCTTCCTGCTGGGACAGTGTCCATAGGTCGGTTGTTGAAGCTTTCTTCGTGATGTACATGGAGTACTGTTTGATGAACACGGTCGAAAGTTGTTGAAACGTGTTGATGGTTCCAGGCTCCAAACGGGAAAACCAATCTAACGCGGAACCTGACAAGTTTTCAACAAAAAGTTGACACAGACCTGCATCTTGTTCTTCTGGAAAGAATTGAGCTCGCACCATAGCGATTGTGAAGGCTGTCAGGTATTGAACCGGATCACTTTTGCCATCGTATCCTGTGAACTTGATTTTAGCGGAATGTCAAACTGAGATGTCGGTAACCCTCCTAGAAAACGGGGTTCGTTGTGTCTCTTCAATGGCGCGAAGGATATTGGGGGCCGAGCTGGTGACCTGGTGAACCTGCGAATTCATGATCTTCAGCTGTTCGCGGATGTTCTGCATCTCGGTATCCTCGGTGTGCTTCTGAACCTGGTCGCGTTTGTGTAGTCTGACCGACCTCGATTTCCATCCGTCTCGAGAGTTTGGTGAGTGCTCCGAACATATTCCGGTTAATTGTGCGTGCGTCCCTCTCCTTAGTGGAAGCGGTGATACCTTCCAGATGTGCTCTTAGGGTCTGGGATTCCACTCTCAGCTTAGTGTTTTCTGCCTTCTGCTCTTTTATCTGGTTTAGTAGGCTTTGCATGGTGATTTTCAGGGCCTCTTCCTCGTGGTCAGATCTCGTCCTTTCAGCATGATCGTCTTTGTTTGCTACATCGATGGTAGATCCATCTGGTCCTTTTTCGATTGATCCCGTGGCCATTGCTTTTATTATTCCTGCAAAGATAAATCACGAAATCGTCTAGCTAGTCCCCATAGTCGGCGCCAACTGTTGAATCAAGACTTAACAAATATGTTTAAATCTTTGATCTTGTGGGCAAAAGCTAGGAAGAATTTTATATATCTTTTAGGAATAATTACATGGGTATTTATAGTGAAAATACATGCTTAAAACCCTAATTACGTTGATTGACCCTAATGGACCTCGAGCTGGAAGGCCCAACTCGTCAGATCGGCCCATCTGGATCTTGCTATTTCAAGCCCCTTTCTTCCATAGGTGTCGGCGTCCACCTGGGCCTTAAGTAGAAATGGGCTTTTTGGGTAAGTGCTACACCTGGTATCAACAATTTTCTATTCAATTTTTTTTTAATACCACTTTGTCCTCTATTTCTCTTTCTATTTCTCATGTGCTCTCTTTTTCACTCTCTCTTTCTCTCTCAACCAAACTTATAACAAATCATTATTTGTTGTTATTTGCCTAAAAATCTTAATGTCAAATTTTTTTTTTTCTTTATCAATTGAAGAGAATCAATCATATATTCAATTACTATCACTAATTTTAAATTAAATTTGCAATCTTATAACTTTATCATTTGTTATAAATTTGTATTGGAAATATTATATTTTTTTTATAAATTAATAGGTTTGAGATAATAGTATTGTATTATATTAGAGATAATAGTATTGTATTATATTAGAGATTATATATATATATATATATATATATATATTGGAGTTTGAGGTTTATATTTTGGGGTTTTAGGTTTATAATTTGGGATTAGAGGTTTATAATTTGGAATTTGGGGTTTATATTTTGGGATTTGGGGTTTATATTTTGGGGTTTATACTTTGGGGTTTGTATTTTGGGATTTGGAGTTTATATTTTGGGGGTTTGGAGTTTATATTTTGGGGTTTATATTTTGGGGTTTGTATTTTGGGATTTGGGGTTTATATTTTGGGGTTTGGGGTTTATATTTTGGGGTTTGTATTTTGGGATTTGGGGTTTATATTTTGGGGTTTATATTTTGGGAGTTGTCCTATATCCATAAGTTTATAAGTTTCATATTTTTGGGTTTTAAGTTTATAGTTTTGGGTTTTGGGTTTCTATTTTGTAGGTTTTCGGTTTCTATTATATTTAGTAGTCCGACTATTATGTTCAGTAGTCTGACTATTCTTGGGTTTATATTTCATTAACCAAATTCACTATTCACTTTAAAAAAAATATAAATATGTTTTGAATAATTTAGTCTTGTTAGATTCATAAAAAAATTTGTGTTTTTTATGTAAGGTTTTATGATTTCATTATTAGAATTATAAACTTTAAGCTTTATGTGAGAGAGAGAGAGAGAGAGAGAGAGAGAGAGAGAGAGAGAGAGAGAGAGAG
>OVBE01015409.1:0-11501 GCA_900406425.1 Iberis pinnata | reverse complement strand
CAAACTATTAATTATCCGTGGATATGGCGGGTTGACCCGCTATGGATCAAAAATTTTTGAACCCATTGCAGGACGGGCCAAATGCGCGCGGACCGGCCCGTTTGACACCTCTACTCACTAATCACATTATGATGTGGACTGTTAACTGATTTATATGACTCTCTATAATTATCTCTCTTTTTTTCCCCCTAGTGGGTTATAAAAGTTAGATGTACAATATGTAACGAAGAAGCAATCAATTAATATATGCTTTCTTCGTTTTTTTTAATAAATTTTGTTTTAAAAGTTAAAATTTTGTTTTATAAAGAGTGTTATTTTAGGTTTTCAATACATAAATTAAATGAGTTTGATTTTTTTTACTAATAGTATAATTACAATATTTTTATTGTTAATTTAAAATAATTAACGTTGAAATTCTCAAAATAACACAAAAAACTAAGTATATTTTAAAAATATCACACTCCCAAAAGTTTCAAAAATACCATTTTTTTTCAAAAATATCACAAAATTTGAAATAATTTTAAAACTTCAAATTCAAATCCAAAAACCTCAAAACCAAACTCTACCCTCTTTAAAACTAACCTCTAAACTTTATTCAGTGAACTCAAACCCAAAATTTTAAATTATAAACCCTTAAAATTCATTTTTTTTATGTTTATGGTATTTTTGGAACATTTGAGAGAGTATGATATTTTTAAAACTTGTAGGAGTGTGTGATATTTTTAAAATTTGAACTTCTTTGATAGTATTTGAAGGAACTCCTCTTGTTTTTATAAAAAAATATAAATTCTAGTTCATATGCAAACTCTAAAACGACATTTATTACTCCTTCCGTTCCTGAAATGAGGATGTTTTAGAATTTAATTTAATTTATAAAAAATAATATTTTAAGTGAAAACACTTATAAAAAAACATAAAGTAAAAAAAATTAATTTACATAAAAAACTCTAAAACATTCGAAGCATATTTAAATAGAGGGTGTAATGAATTAACTGGAATGCTTAAGATGGTAAAGTTGTGATCATTGCAGTCAAATTGTAGGCATCCAAGCCAATTAAATCATCATTTCAATTTCTAATAGTATTTCTGGTAGCTAGTTAATTCGAATTGGTACACTTTTGTCTATCACAGTCCAATTCCTTATATAATTAACCAAACATACATATTCGGTCTTGAGCACAAGCACAACAAGCATGAGCTTGCGGTCCTTTTTTAGTTGAAAAATTTTAGTTGAGAAACGGCCCATTTTTTGAAAAATTTTACAACTTCGGCCTATTTTTTTCGTTGTAGATTGCGGCTTTTGCAAAATTTTTAAATCTCATGACCGGCCCTGCAAGCATATTACATAAGCTTAATAAACTAAATACACTTTTGCACTGCAATAACTATTCTAACTAAAAGAAAAACATTGGTCCAATCTCATTTTAACAGGAAAATCAGCATTTCGGACTCAAACAATTCAAATAATTGCAGTTTATCTATATACTAGAATGTTAATGTTGTGTAAATGTATATATTTACATCATCCTCTTTTTTGTCATTGTTTTCTGTCAATCAAAATTATATATTTACTAAAAATATTATCTTACAAACAAAAATTTTAAATTTTGCCAACTAATCAGTTTGGTTAAACAGTAATATTAATTTTTTTCACCAATTAAGCAGCAATATTAATAAATCGTTAATAGTTATTTTTTGGTAAGTTAAAAAAAGTCTAGGGATCGAAATCCTTAAATAGTTAATAGTTGATTACATGGATAATATATCAGCTCATAATCCAAAATAATTTGCAACATCACCTACCAAAACATATGTGATATGCTTTTTCAAAACTAATTTTACCCATTTATAGTTTTGGTTAAGTAGAAAGTGTAATGAGGTGAAAGACATTAAAAGAAATACATGATGTCAGGAACGGTTACATTTTTATCTTAAAATTCATACACAACTCTCTTGACTCACTTCTCTTTCTCTCTGTAAAGATCGTTGAGAGGAAGATACTGAGGCTACCGCCACCTCTTATGATCAAACTTCTGTGTGCCGCGACTGGGGTTTCTCGGTGACATCCAACGCCGGAGACCCCGCCATGCAGATTCACCTGAAGCTATCTCCCCCCCTCCTTTCCTCTACCAACGGATTTCACAGAGGCTCAAAGAACGTGAGAAGCTTCCACACGGCGTTGAAGATCTGGCCAGTTCTCACGCGGCGATGTCGGAAAAAGAGATCGGCGAAACCTGGACGGGAAGACCTCAAGGTGGATCTGTCGGAATTACTGGAAGAAACAGCGGACTGATTCTTCTTTTGGCGGCGAGGGACAGTCATCAAATGGAGAAAAAGATCTCCCCAGATCTGAAGGTCTTTCGACAGTCTCGGTTCACCGGAAACCTACCTCCCCGACCCGGCTTTTGTTGCGGCGGATGAAGACCGGAATCTCCTCCTCTCTTTCTTTTTGTTCTTCTGTGGGTAGTTTTTTAAAACCTGTTTGGAGCCGCCGATGGGTCTCCGGTTAAACTCCGGCGACATTCATGGTTGAAGGCGGCGGCTGGGATGATAGGTCTTCTATCATCTCTTGGGTTACTAGGATTTTCTAAGATGTGCTTAGGCATTCTTTGGGCTTTAGGAAGCCCAAACCAAATATGTTGTTTTAGGAAGTTTGAGTTTTGGATATTTCTTAATGAGCCGAATCTGTATTGGTTATATTTGGATGTATGTTATATTTATCAATAGAAAGCCCTTTATCAAAAAAAGAAAAAAGAAATACATGATGTCTTTCCACTAAGCAAAGACAACAAGAGATTTTTTGTATGACTAAAAATATCAACTAAACGGTGGTGGTTTAATAATTTATATTCGAAGATAATGATTTATTTTGTTGATTTATGTCAGAGATTTAGTTTCTTTTAAAAAGAAAGTATTAGATAAATTTTTATTAGTCAAAAGATAATATTTTGTTTTAGACAATTAAAAAATTTGGTGAATGTTTTATGCGAAAATATCATTCATGCTAAAAAAAAGTGGTTAGGAGTCTTGGTTTCCAAATTTTAAAAACGGCACTAATAAAAGTTAATATAAATTTTTTGCATTATTCTGATGCCTAGCTTACCATGCACACCCAACCAAAAAATTTATGCTTTTTTATTCCCAACCTTAAATAATGCGTATAAATAGAAACCAAAAGGATATGATTCGATTAGATGTAAATATGTCCCCCATTGTCTCTATATGCTCATTTGTAAAATACCTTCATTAATGCCCATAATAAGGACAAGTATTTTAAAAAAAGAATTTTATAAAATAATAAAAAGTAGTGGAAAGTGGCATTGGCCTAGTGGTATTCATAAGTCCACATAAGGCAGGTAGCACCATCCCATCCGGGATCAAGTCTCTATGCCTACGTTAGTGTAGGAATTGCCTGCTATTATGCAGGAATTGACTATTGGGTCGGGCTTTTGTGGTCCAAATAGTGACAGAAAAANAAATAGTGAAAAAAAAAAAAAAAAAAATTTAGTTTTTTTTTTTTGTCAATAAAAGTATAGTTCAAGAAAACACAACTTGTAGTACATGACTACTAAAACTATAGAAGATGTTCCTTTTGACAGAACAACATCATCCTGAGATAATTGTACATATGCAATATGGGAGAAGATAGGAAAGACCAACCACCATAAAAAATGTCTCTTAAAAACTAAAAATACAATTGCTGACATTATTATTGAAACTTGCAAACAAAAAAACATGAACAAGAACATGGTATCCCATTTAAAAAGGAGACCATTATTGAGCCCTTAACGAGGTCCAAATACATGACTAACCCTAATTCCAACAAAAATGTACAACGCTAGTCAGATGAAATGCCAAGCAAATGAGTTTGCTGCCGATCATCGCCATAAACCACATCAAAAGAACATGTAGCTTCGGCTGGACGAGAAGAAGACGCCTGGGACCTAATCCTTTCTTAAAAGATCTGAGAACCAATCCACCGAGACCATCGCCGGTAAAGCCGGACCCTAGGGGCACCGAAACGAGTGACACACCACCAGAGCCGGTCGTGAGTCCAAGCAGAGCAAACATGTGCTTGCGGCCCATTTTTCAATTTAAAATTTTTAGTTAAGAAAACGGTCAATTTTTTGAAATATTGTACAATTTTGGCCTAATTTTCCATTGTAGATTGCGGCCTTTAGAAAATTTTAAAATTTCAGCACCGGTCCTGCACACCACTGTAACCAAGTGAGAAAGCTCCATCTTTGTCACATGCAACCAACGATGAGGCCAAAGTAGTAGCAACTGTCCTGCACACAAGAAGAAAAGAAAAACGCTCCGGCAAGACTTGAATGGGCCAACACTTTAGGGAAGCAAAACATGCACATCGGAAAAAGGCCGATGATAGTAATATCAGCGGAAAATGACGATGATAAAGACTGAGCATAAATCTCGGAGAAGGAAGCGAAAAGAACAAAATAAAAAGGGGAAAATTGTATGTATAGCCGCCATATGTTGGTCCAGAGACCAAACGCTAGCGACGCTGGAAAGGAAAAAAAGAGGAAAATGAACCGGCGAAGAGAACTTATTAATAAAAAAAATTAGTTTATGAAACAATATGTCGCATTTCTCATTATTTTAAATTTATTATTACAATATTTTATTTACAAAAAATAGCATAAACATATAAATAAAATTGGAAGAGAATTTATTTTTTTAAATTTGAGTTCACTAATTAGAATTTAAATATTTCAAAAAAGTTAAATCTTTATTTTAAGGATGTAGAATTTAAATTTATAAAATTTTAAATTATGTAGAATTGGAATGTATTTTAAAAACAACTAGAAGTACATGATATTTTTTGAAGCTAAAACAAAAAAAATGATATTTATGAGAGTTGACCTTTAATAAAATATAGTTTGGCAAAGAAAAAAGGGAATTATAAATTAATTTGCATGTAATTTTGGTGTACCAAAATCATTTGGAGAATTTATTACTTCCATTTACATGATTGGCTTTAAAAACCAGAAGTCTGTTGCCTTATGGAGTGAAAGCAGAACAAATGATGTAAAAAAAAGAACAAAAAAAAGAATAAAACAAAGTGCAAAGATCATAAAGGAAAGAGAAAAAAGTGTTTTCTTTACATCAAAAAGAAGACTTTCTTAAGAACAGTGACCAAGTACCAGAGAAAACATGGAGAAAAGAATCTTTTAATCTCTTTAACACTCAAAAAAAAGAAAGAGAAAGAAAGAATCTTTCTTGCTCTCTTTCTCTCACACTCTCACTCACTAAAATAAGTAAGCTCCTTTGCATCTCATGTGTGTTCTCTTCACTCTTTCTTCTTAACTTATGAATCTGATGTTTTATCAGTAACCTAAAGTTTAGCTTTTTATTTTGTGGGTTTCCTCGAGCTTTGTGTTCAGATCCTGTTTGTATGATCTCTAACTCAGATTTGTTAATTTTTCTGCTTACTTGAGTTTAACTTTTTGGCAACATTTCTTTTCTTGTTTAGTCATAGGTTTTTGTGCATATAAATTGTTCGACGATTTGTTCCTATGGTTTTCTTTAGCCTTTGTTCATTATGCATCTTCTTTAATTTGAGGTCTAGATGTTATGAGATCTGTTGATGCTGTTCATTTGAAGTTCTGATTTTTTCAATTTTTCTTGTGTTTCTCCTTACTGTTAAAAGATTTGATCTTGTGTTAATCAGATGAAAGACTGATCTTTGATTTGTTCTTGTTGCAGACATTGTATCTAAATATGGTATCAAGATCTTATTCCAATCTCTTGGATCTTGCTTCTGGCAATTTCCATTCATTTTCCCGAGAAAAAAAGAGATTCCCAAGAGTAGCAACAGTCACAGGTGTCTTATCTGAGCTAGATGATGATAACAATAGCAATAGTGTTTGCTCTGATGCTCCTTCTTCAATCGCACAAGATCGAATCATCATTGTTGGAAACCAACTTCCTATCAAATCCCATCGAAACTCCGCTGGTAAATTGAGTTTTAGTTGGGACAATGACTCACTTCTCTTACAGCTTAAAGATGGTATGCGTGAAGACATGGAAGTTATCTACATAGGTTGTCTTAAAGAACAAATCGATCCAATCGAACAAGACGATGTTTCTCAAAGATTACTTGAGAATTTCAAATGTGTTCCTGCTTATATACAACCTGAGCTATTCACTAAATACTATCATGGATTCTGTAAGCAACATCTATGGCCTTTGTTTCACTATATGCTTCCTTTAACACCTGATCTTGGAGGTAGATTCGATCGATCGCTATGGCAAGCTTATCTTTCGGTTAATAAGATATTTGCTGATAAAGTCATGGAAGTAATTAGTCCTGATGATGATTTTGTTTGGATTCATGATTATCACTTAATGGTTTTGCCTACATTCTTAAGAAAGAGGTTCAATAGAGTAAAGCTTGGATTCTTCCTTCATAGTCCGTTTCCTTCTTCTGAGATTTACCGAACTCTTCCAGTGCGAAACGAGCTCTTACGAGCACTCCTCAACGCTGATTTGATCGGTTTTCATACCTTTGATTACGCAAGGCATTTCCTTTCTTGTTGTAGTAGGATGCTTGGTTTATCTTATCAGTCCAAACGCGGAACCATAGGACTCGAGTATTATGGTCGAACGGTTAGTATCAAAATACTTCCTGTTGGGATTCATATTAGCCAGCTTCAGTCAATTCTAAACCTCCCTGAGACTCAGACTAAAGTTGCTGAGCTTAAAAATCAGTTCTTGAATCAGAAAGTGCTTCTCGGTGTTGACGACATGGATATCTTCAAAGGAATCAGTCTTAAGCTTTTAGCAATGGAGCAGCTTCTTACACAACATCCAGAGAAGAGAGGCCGAGTTGTGCTTGTTCAGATCGCAAACCCTGCAAGAGGCCGTGGTAAAGATGTTCAAGAGGTTCAATCTGAAACCGAAGCAACGGTTAAACGAATCAACGATATGTTTGGAAGACCAGGTTATAAACCTGTGGTTCTAATTGATAAACCACTTCAATTCTTTGAAAGGATTGCTTACTATGTGATTGCGGAATGTTGTCTTGTTACAGCGGTTCGTGACGGTATGAATCTAATACCTTATGAATACATTATCTGCAGACAAGGAAACTCGAAACTAAACGAAATCGTAGATACTTCTTCTGATGGAAAGAAGAGTATGCTTGTTGTTTCCGAGTTCATCGGTTGTTCACCTTCTTTAAGTGGTGCTATTAGAGTAAATCCATGGAACATTGATGCAGTAACTGAAGCAATGGACTATGCATTGATAGTTTCAGAAGCAGAGAAGCAAATGCGACACGAAAAGCATTACAAATACGTTAGTACACATGATGTTGCTTATTGGGCGCGCAGCTTTTTACAAGATCTTGAAAGAGCTTGTGGAGATCATGTAAGGAAGAGATGTTGGGGGATAGGTTTCGGTTTAGGGTTTAGAGTTGTGGCGCTTGATCCGAGTTTTAAAAAGCTTTCGGTTGAGCATCTTGTTTCGGCTTATAAGAGGACTAAGAACAGAGCTATTCTTTTGGATTATGATGGGACAATGGTGCAACCTGGGTCTATTAGGACAACACCTAGCTGCGAAACTATCGAAATCTTGAATAAGCTGTCTAGTGATCCTAAGAACATTGTATTTCTAGTAAGTGGGAAAGATAGAAAGACATTAACAGAATGGTTTTCACCATGTAAGGATCTTGGGTTAGGTGCAGAGCATGGTTACTTTATAAGGTAAACACTTGGTTTCATATCTTTTTTAAATCACTAAGAACACTTGAAAACGATGTTTTCTCATACTCTTCTTAAATCTCATTAAAGATCACTTGAAAATAGGGGTAGGTATTCGGTTCGTTTGTTCGGTTTTCAGTTTAATCGGTTAGTAAAAATTTTGGCCAAATTAAACTGAACATAATTTCGGTTAGGCACTCGGTTTTTGCCGTTCGGTTTTCTTTATTATTGTTATTTCCGAACTAAACCGAAATCTTAAATATATTTCGAAATCTTAAATATATTCCAGTTCGGTTAATTTCCGGTGTATTCGGTTAATTTTAGCAAATTTGGTTCAATTTGATTAATTTTCGGTTTATTCGGTTAATATTAGCAAATTTGGTTAGGTTACTTTTTGGTTAATATTTTTTAAAGATTTTCGGTTAATTTTTTATTTACTCAGTTTATTCGGTTAATTTAGCAAATTAGGTTCGGTTTATAAAATAAAATCGTTCAGTTTGTTATTGTCGAACCGGACCGAAAACCAAACTAAATTTTAATTCCACCAATAGGTTTACACTCAATCAAGCAGACCGAACCGAATCAAGCGAACATCGGTTCGATTCGGTTCGGTTAAAATGCCCACACCTACTTGAAAAGATCAATCTTTGGGATAGTAAAGTTATCTCTCTTTTCTTTGATCTCATTGTCTTTTGGATATAAAGTTATGATCTTGTTTTGGATAACGAGGACAGGCCAAATGATGGAACAGAGTGGGAAACTTCGAATTTGGTATCAGATTTTGAGTGGAAACAAATAGCAGAGCCAGTGATGAGATTGTACACAGAGACTACAGATGGATCAACTATAGAGACTAAAGAGACTGCTCTAGTTTGGAATTACCAATTTGCAGATCCTGATTTTGGATCTTGTCAAGCTAAAGAGCTTATGGAACATCTTGAAAGTGTGCTCACGAATGATCCAGTCTCTGTTAAGACAGGACAACAACTCGTTGAAGTTAAACCACAGGTCAGTTAAAAGAGTTTAGTTTATTCTCAAGTCTCAAGTTTCTTTGTGTTCTTTCTTTAGGAATTAGAATCCAACCAATCTAAACCAAACTAAATTACTCTATAATCCGACTTAATAAACCTAAATTCTATTGAAAATTTGCTTTTAATTGATACTTTTAAGTAGGTTAAAAATAAGAGAGATTCCACAAATTATCAGAAATATAGATTAATCTTTTAAAAATACTGTAATCTACTTTTTTTTTCCAAAAAATACCACTAAAATGTTATTCTACAAAAATTCACAAAAATAAGTTTGTATTCCAAAGATACCATAATCTACTTTTTGTTAAAAAATTCCACTAAAATATTTTTCTTCGAAAGATAGCACAAACCTAAAAAAAATCAATTTTTAGGTTTAAGTTTACTAACTAGAATTTAAAAATTCGTTTTGAAGGGGTGAGTGTTTAATTTTGGAAATTTAAACGTTATTATATTAAAGCTTTTAAGCTAATTTAAATTTATGATATTTTAAGAACAAAACACTATCGTTGTATTTTTGGAATATATATATTTTTTTGGTTGATATTTTGAGAACAAGAATTTAGAAATATAGTATTTTAAAGAATCCCTAAATATAATTAAAATATTAATTTTTCTTTATGTTGGATTTGAACTCATGTGGTACATAAATAGCACACTTACCCATCCTATTATGTTACAAAAAAATATAACAAGCGCCGACTGTGGGGATCGAACCCACGGCCACGTGATTAAAAGTCACGCGCTCTACCACTGAGCTAAGTCGGCTGTTTGCTATGTTACATGTGTTATAAATTTTGCTAATTAATTAATCCTTTTGTTTTGTAAAATATGGATTTTAGACTCAGTTTTGTAATAGTTCTTGTAACCCTCTAACCATTTTGTTGTTCCGACCAAAAAAAAAACAGGGTGTAAACAAAGGCCTAGTGGCGGAGAAGCTTCTTACAACAATGCAAGAAAAAAGAAAACTTTTAGATTTCATTCTCTGCGTTGGAGATGATCGGTCCGATGAGGATATGTTTGAAGTTATTATGAGTGCTAAAGATGGTCCAGCTTTATCTCCAGTGGCTGAGATATTCGCTTGCACCGTTGGACAAAAGCCAAGTAAAGCCAAATACTATTTAGACGATACGGCAGAGATAATTAGAATGCTTGACGGTTTAACCGCAACTTCTTCCGACCAAACCGCTTTCACCGCCGCAGCCGCAGCTGTTCAATCGAAAGTTCTATTTTAAGGGATTTGTAAACGGAAGTTTTAATGGTGTTTGTGATTGTGATTGTGATAGTGAATGGTTTTATAATTTCTATATTACTTTAAAAGTTTAGTCTGATCAAATCTTTTACTATGAGTATATATTTTTTATTGTATAACTAGCTCTAAGTCATCTTTGTCAATAATATTTATTATGTATTGTGATACCTTTTGTAGAAAACTGTGGTGGACGAAGAGTTTTTTTATTTTATTTTTTATTACTATTATAATGTTAAACTCTTTATTGAGAGATCGTAGAGATCGACCAAATCCGAATCTGAAGATTCCAGAAAATCAATAAAATCACGAAGATATCATAATATCTTAGATTAGGATATTCACCATTAATCTCTAAATATATTGTTTAGATTTAGTTCTATCTTAATTAGGAAATTAGATTTATTTATTCATCTATAAATACCATTGCATATTGTAACTTATTTTTCATGAGAGTCTAATAATATTCTTCTTAAAGACAATTGTGTTCTTTTACTCTCATCAAATTTATCACTCTTTCTAAGGGGCCAAGATCCAGGTTCTAGGATCATACTATGATCTGGCAAAACGAAAAGATTTTAAGAGAATTGAATTGACGATTTATATCATTAAAGTTCACTTACCTTGTTGGTTATTTCTTCAAAAAGAACTCTGTGAATAAGAAAATTTATGCTATAATACTGTTGAAAAGATAGCACGATGATCTCTAAGACAAGCAAACAAATCTTTAAAAAAGTTCAGAATTGTTGGATGAGATTATAGAGGAGTTAAACGGGTTGGCCTGCGCCCGTTTGGCCTTAGGCTTAATTTTTTTGATCCATAACGGGTTGACACGCAAAATCTATGGACAATTAATAGGACGTCCAAATCTGCATCCGCGGATTTTGCGGTTTAGCGGGTCGGTCCGCAAACACTTTATTTATATCTATATTATGTAAAAATTAAAATAAAAAGTATAAATTTTAATTTTGGCGACATAATTTAGTGAAAAGTAATATAAATATATATTTTATAAGTATTATAATTTTATAAACTAAAATTTTATGTTTTATTTCATACTAGATAAGTGCCCGCATAATATGCGGGAGAAACAAATATTTTTATTATAAAATTTATAACTTGTATTATTATATTTATATAATTAAATTTATTTTAAAACTCGTATTTTATTTATTTTAAAGCAATAACTACAAATATACAAAATTGATTCATATCATTTTGAAAATTAGACACTTTTCTAAAGGTTTTAGAAAACTTGTTATTACTTGAAATTTTATATATTTCTTTTTATGTAAACAGATCTTTTTTTTTTTTAACGCTGCTTTATAAAATAAAAGGAGTTTACAAGAAGAGAAAAACAGGGGAATAAACAGAGGCTCAGAGCAGCCACCTAAATCTGTTAACAAAAACAGAGAAGGTTAAAGAGAAGAGGACACAATCTCAGAAACAAAAAGAGATTCAAGCCAAGAGGGGAACGATGATGCAACATACGAGCCCATTCTT
>OVBE01015408.1:0-11501 GCA_900406425.1 Iberis pinnata | reverse complement strand
AAGTCTTGCCTAGGAGATGTGCTTGATGTAGATAAGATCTTGAATGATTTAGAAAATTCTCAAGTTGCGATGGACTTTAGAAGTGAGAATGATGTGTTTTACATGATTAATGGAGATGAAGTTGACTACTCTGTGTTGAACTCGTTTAAAACTGAAGTTGATTTTATTTTTCCATCTAATGCATTTGATTCTCATGAGCTGATACTAATCAAAGAGCAATTGATGATATCTGCTACATATGTAGTCAGCTTCTTTGATGACATTGATGTCTTTTTGTCATGGGCAACATTGTATTTCTATTTGCATATGTTCTATTACATTAACAGGAGAAGGACTAAAGGTGCATTGGCTCAGCCATTTGATTCTCATGATTAGCAAATTGTGCTCCACAGTCAAGCGAACGACTATAAACAAGCGCTTGGTGGGAGGCAACCCACCCATGTTAGTTTTTCTTTTTTCTTTTCTTTTTCTTGAGTTATATCTTACTCTTTTCTTGGATTTATTTTCACACCGGGACGGTGTGAAGTAAGTCTGGGGGAGGGTGTAATGATATTAACTATGTTTTGATGTTTTGTCTTTAGGGTGAAAATTTTCAAAATTTTTGTTTTTTGGTTTAGTTGAGTCTAGTCGAGTCGAGGGAATGATGACCAGAATCTGTGATGATTACTAGCCTAGTGTGAATTTATGTTCTTTTTCTATTTGATTAATGACTTAGATTAATTGTTGGACTTAGGATTGGAACCCAATTGATTGATTGATATGCCTTTGAAAGATCTGATCTTTTGGATTGTTGATGATTTGATGCTAGCTTAATTGTGTTATGACTTAAACTGATCTTAAATTCTCTTACTTATGGTGTTGGTATACTAGGAAAGCTACGTATCTTGCTCTTTATATTTCTGTAAAACCGACAAGTTCTTTCAGTATAATCCGGGTCCTTTCTCTCTCTCCTTTCAGAAAATAAAAAATGGTACAGAAAAATGATTGAAAGCGTGATCTAGAAATGCGTAGTCAATCCCAGAAAAACCGACTGCTAAAATAAAAAAGAAGAAGAAAAAAAGCGAAGAAATAAAAAAGATCAGTTAGAAAAGAAAAAAAAAAGAAAAAAGAGAAGTGAGAAAGGGAGAAAAAGGACCATGACCGGAAGTAGATTGATGCTCTGTTTGGTATGGGCATTTCGATAGAAGGGATACCCAAGCACGCTGATCGATACCCCATAAGTAAGAATGTACCATTTTACACTTGAATGAAGTTAATGAGCTAGTTGATATGATTTTATAGTTTGATTGATTCGAGACTTAGAGTAGAATGCATGTTGTTAGTTATGTGGTGGTAAGAAATCTACTTACAGTGGTTGTCTAGGATTAGTGTCTTTAATTTTTGATACTTGAATTTGGGGTTTCTGAGATTCTGTGAATTCGTGTGTGGTCCTTTTCAAACATCATCTCTGGATTTAATCTTGCTTTACTTGAGGACAAGCAAAGATCTAAGTCTGGGAGAGTTGATATCACTTGGTGTTAACGCTTTATAGTGGGAATTTATGCTTGCTATTTAGTGTTATCCGAGGTTTTCTTTGCAATTTGGTATGTTTTACAGGTTTTTGGGTGTTTTGGACATTTTGGATGCGAATTGGCAAATGCAGATGTAGAGTCCAGCAGAAGGATCAAAATTTTTCCAATGTTTGAAGATGTTCCTGTGGGTGGATTGAGCCGAAATTTGGACACAATATAGCCATGTGAGTTAGATTTCATATGGAGGTAGTTTCAAGTCATTACATCAAATAAATCAAAAGTTATGGCTATTTTACTGAATACTGGTCAAGCTGGCTCGCAGAAGAAGAGCGCGCATGAATCCTCTTAAATTCCCGATCGATCTCTGGAGCGCCCGATCGGGCGTTCTCTCCTAGAATTCTACGAAAAGAGTGCCCGATTAATCCCTAAAGTGCTTGATTGATCCCTGAAGTGCCCGATCGATCCAAAAGTGTCCGATCATGCACTTCATCTGAAAATTTGTAAAACATTTCCAAAATTTGCATAATTGGTCCTCAAGACTATCTTTTATTCTATTTTGGTTTTTTCTTACTTTTAGCACTATATAATCCTTGTGGCTTGGTTTTTTATACCTAAGGTATTGTTATTTTAAGTTTTACTGGGGAGACGAATCCTGAACCTTTGTGGAGAAGATTTCTGAACCCTATTTTATATTTTAATATCTATTATTGTTGTATGATTATAAGTTCTTCTTGGATATTGCTTTTTTTTTGCTTTACTATGTCTGAGTAGTTCTCTAGTTAGGTTTTAGGGTTTCCTAGGGAAACTAGGTTTGAATGTTAGGATTTATCATAAAGGATTGAATTTGTTACGTTCGTAGTCTAAATTTGTTCTTAATGCCTGATTTAGGTTGATCACCTAGTTCATGATAATAGGTTAATAAATACAAAGAGATTTGATTTATAAACCTGACCTAATTTAGATGAATAAGTGTTTTTTCTTGCGAGAGTATTGTCTTTAATGCTTATGAACAATTGTATTTGAACTGTAATGCATGATCGAATTATTCAGAAACGGCGAGAGTTTGTTTCTGGTAATTCGAGCATAGAGTTTAATAATCCGAGAGGAGATTATTCTATTTTTATTTTCATGTTGAGAACTATTTTCAAAGAAAATCATGCATGTTAACTTTGACTTTAAACTTGAATACCTACGGATTTTCCTAATGCCTAAAGTTTTTAATTCATCGTTTACAACCGCTTTTATTTTATCGTTTTGATTCGTTACAACCAACTTAATTATTTCGTCTTAGCTTGATTTGAGATTAAACTGAATCGTGTGCTTTCTGGTCTCTGTGGATTTGACCCTTGCTTTAATACATTGATCTGTACTCTGTAGTATAGTTTAGGATTTAAATTCTTAACCTATCACAAATCTACGGTAGCTACTCATCTCCTCATACTGCTTCCAGTACAGAATACAATCATTCTTACAAACGTGAATTAAATCATATCCAAAACGAAAGAACTTTAAGAATTTTTAGTCTCAGATGATGACCTTGGAAGCACATTGCCTTCAGACAACATATCATCAACCATACTCAAAATCTGATCAAAATAGTTCTCTGAAATCCCATTCTTCACCTTAATTCGGTACAATGCCATAATTGCTGAAACTTTGGTGTAATTTGAAGAGCCTAGATATAATAGAGTTTTTGCGTCCTCTAACTTCTTTTTAAATTGAGGTTCTTCTTCACTTTGAACAATTTCAAGTTGTTCTCTCTTTGAGGACTGTTGATTGTCTTCATTGTCAACGAATGCAGTTATAAACAACTCTTAAGCTTCATTGTCTTCATTTTCTAAGATTGTCTTCTCAGTCCTTGTCTTTCCATGAATACTCCAAACATCATTTCTCTTGTATTTATGATCCATACCTCTAATGACCAAGTGATCCAAAACTGTGTTTCTGTCTTGATGGCACAAATTACGATAGTCGATACAAGGACAGAACATATGTAGAGGATTACCCAACCTTTTTGGTGATTCGTTTACAAAATCTCTAACACCTTCCTCATACTCAACGCTTACCATGTAAATTCACAACTAAATTAACTAAATCAATTGAACTAGAAAAAGGAATCGAGATAATCAGAAAAACTAAATCAATTGAAACACATTTACATACCTTGGAAGTCAGACCCATGATTTGCTCATGTTATAACCGTTCAATCAGAAAAAGGAATGGAGATAATCATAAAAATGAGGCAATAGGAAATCGATAACACTAAGTAGAACGAAAACCCTAAGAATTAAGCCCTAAAATTAAACGATACAATAAAAATCAAACCCTAAGTTGATGAGAAATTAAGAACAGAAATTGACCTAACCTTCGATAAAAAGGAAGTGAAACTAGACGAGATTAATCTGCGCTTGGGAGACGAAAAAGAAGAAACAAGATTTTGAGAGAGAAATAGAAAGGTGAGTATGAGATTTAGGAGAAGAGAGGGAGATGAAAAAGAAGATGAAAAAAATAAAAATTTCACTAAGTGTTAAGCGTGAAAATAAAATATTTTCTGCTCATGGATTATATAGTGTTTCCAAATTTCAAGTGCTATGTAATGTATAGTTTTCAATAATCGAACTTTTTCGCAGCGGTTACAAAAATAGAAACGCTATTAAAAACTTTTCTACAACACTTATATTAGAAACGCTATGAAGGACTACTATTAATGTCTCAATTTTCTATAATGCGAGTCATTGGTGAATAACTTTTTTGCCCATACTCCTTTGAGAGTAGAAGGTCCTGGAGTGTGTATAGGAGGAACCTCTTCTCCGCGAGAAACCAACTCCGATTCTGAGTGCTCAGTGAATTGATTAACTCCATGCATCACATATTTAATGTCATGACCAGAAGACACGTGAGTCAACTAAAGGATCCAAAGCTGCAGATGAAAGCGAGAGAGAAATTGAAGGTGAGGACAGTAATAATTCTGTCGAGATCCTTTATGTGGGATGATTTCCAAGTTCAGATTCTAGCTCTTCATTTGCTTCCGATCGAAAAGCAAGAATAATCTTCCCTTCAGGTTCGGCTGAGACTTTAAGGTCAGAACCCAACTGAGGGAAATCAGGATCCACATGTGCTAAAATAGGAGATAGAGTAGTTTCCGATGTTTTGACTGTCGAACGATTTGCTGACCAACGGCTTAAGTACGGCCAGCGTGAATCTGGTTTGACATGGAGACTCACAGTGGGAACAGAACCTTCAATAACACCTTTTGATTTCTCCATTGAAGGAGAGAAATGAAAAAGGCGATGCAAAGATAAAAGCAATATAGATCCGCCGTAAAAGGCAAGCGAAATCAGTTGCTACGGCTTCCCATGAAAGGAGATGCCGTACTTGAACGATGGTGGGAGAGAGTGTTGCTTCCAAGGGTATCGAGTCTGAGAGCTTTCTGTATTCTGGAGACAATATAAGAAAACTTAGATCAATCAATCTTTTTAATGCTTTCCACCTCTTCGTATCCCATTCCTAGCAAAATGCTTTATCTAAATACATATTTCAATTAAGTCTGGGGGAGAGAGTATAGTTACTAATCATATTTTATGTCTTTTTGATGTTGCATCAGTTTTGTGAAAATTTTCAAAAACTTTCGGTTTATAATTAGTCATGTCAAGTCAAAAGAACAATGACCAGAATCTGTGATGATAACCAACCTAGTGTGAGTATAGTATTGATCTTTTTAGATTATTGGCTTAGATTTAACTGATATGTTTAGGATTGGAACTTCATTGTTGATTGTTTTGTTTTTGAAAGTCTGGATCTTTTGGATTGTTGATGATTTGATGCTAGCTATGCCATGATAGAACTTAATATTGAACTTAATTTCTCTTGCTTGTGGTGGTAAGATACTTTGAAATCTAAGTGCCTTTCTCTTCAGTGTTCTGTAAATCCGAAATTTTGATAGAATAGGTGCTTGTGCGCATTGAATCAAAACCCTATAGGTAAAAATGCATCTATTCTAATCAAACTGAACTTAATGAGCTAGTTGAGATGACTTGATAGTTTGATTGATGTTGGATTTAGAGTAGGAAACATGCTTTTAGTTATGTGGTGGTGAACAGTTCTTTCTTAATGGTTGTTTAGGTTCGGTGTCTTTTAAGTTTTGATATCTATGTTTAAGGTTGCTGGGATTCTGAGAGTTTCTGTGTGTTTTCAAAACCTTTTCTCTAGATTGGGTCTTGCTTCACTTGAGGACAAGCAAAGATCTAAGTCTAGGGGAATTGATATCACTAGATTTTGATGCCTTTTAGTGAGTATTTATACTTGCTATTTGTCATATTTCGAGTATTTTCTATGTGTTTTTGGCATATTTTCATGATTCCAGGTATTTTGGACGTTCTGGAGCAAAAAGGTGGTTTTGTGCACAAAATGGATGCAATTTGACGAATGCAGAAGCATAGTTCAACAGAAGAGCCGAAAGTTGATCGACATTTGGAGATGTTGCTATGAATGGAATGGGCGATGATTTCAACTCAAACTGGCCATGTGAGTTAGATTTCATATGAAAGTGATTTGAGGTCAATACATTGAAGCAATCAAAAATTATGACGATTTTACTGAAGACTGGTCAAGCTGTCTCACAGAAGAAGCATGTGCGGCACGTGATGGAGCAGATCGATCGATCCACACCTGGATTGATCGATCCTGAAGACTACCAAACTCCGGATGCTCGAGAATTATTGAAGAATGGCAAAAAGACGTTTTCGTCCTCAAGATTTATCTTAGGTTTTTCTTATTAGGTTTATTTTTCTTTTGAATTCTATATAAGTGAGAAGCTTAGGTTTTTTTAGGGTGAGAGACAGAACATAAAATTCACAACACAATTCATTATTTTGAGAGCTTTTCTGAGAGAGACGAATCCTGGCACCTGTATTTTGGAGAAGAATTCTGAACTCTCTATTTACTTTAATTAAATTCTGGTTTTTGAATATTCTTTCTCTATTAATGATTGTTGATTTCTTGGCTATGTCTGAGTAGTTTCTTTGTTAGGTTTTAGGGATTTTCCAGGAAAAACAGGTTTTGATGGTTAGAGTTTGACTTTTTAATGGATTTAAATTGTTAGGTTCTTAGTCTAGATTTTTTTTTATTATTGCTTGAATTAGCCTGATCACATAGTTCATGATTTTTAGGTTAATAAATACAAAGAAATTTGGTTTATTTAATTTGGCCTAGTCTAGATGAATAAGTATCTTCTCTTGCGGGAGTATTGTCTTAGAATACTTATGAACATATCGAATTTGTAATCATTGCATAATTTAATTATATGATTTAGAGATCTAAGATTTCGGGAGAAAGTTAGTCTTTATTTCTAGAAATTCTATCATAGGGGTCTAATACTTTGGGAGAAGATTAGTCTATCGTTGTCTTTTAAGTTAAGAACTATTTTTATTGTTAATCTTGCTTGTCAACCTGAACTTCCCTATCGCCTAGTGTTTTATTCTATTGGTTTACATTCTCTTTTTAATCATTCGCTTTACTTTTAAATCGTTTTAAAAACATTTCCTCTTTTATCTTTTCTTAGCTAGAATCGATTTTTAACTGAGAGTCGAACTGTCTAGTTTCTGTTGGATCGACCATTTACTATACTACAAGGATATGTTCTCTGCAATATAGATTTATGATTAAAATCTGAGCCTATCAATTTTGTAATAGATATCCTACCTTTCTTAGCCTATGTGTCTAGATCCAATATCTCAAATTTGTAAATGGAATTTACCTTTTATAGTTTATAGTTTTTTTAATAGTTTAGACTAAATAAAATCTTATGAAGTAATTTGTATTTACAAGTTTCACTATATTAATCAAAATTTATAATTTCTAACACATTGGACTAACTTCAATTTTTTATAAAAAAAATACTACACTATATTTTCGAAAAATTTGAACTAATTCAAAATTTTATCTTTAAAAATGAACCGATTAAAGAATTTGATGATAAAATTTTCTTTTCCATATTTTACATGAGAAAATAAAAAAATACAAAGTCGTTACCAATTATTTAAATGGAAGAATGAAATGGTTTTATGCGTGAAATTTTAAATATCTTATCCATCGAACTAATTATAAAAGATAGTTTTGTACGCTATATTCAAAATAGTAAAAGCAATTCAAAAGTTTTCAATTCATCTTAACAAACAAAAACAAATTTAACGATTTTTCTGTTATTTCTCTTCGTCGTATTTTATTTTAAGAAAAAAAAATATAGAGCCGTTACCAACAACTTTTGAAAAGCTTACATGGAAGATTAAAATTGATGAAAGCACTATATATGTGAATCACTATTGTAATCCACAGACATCTATATGTTCTCTCATAAACACAATTTTTTTATCTCTAATTCTTGTTCTTTCTTGTTCCTTTGTTTCTTTAATCGTTCATAATATCAAATTCAATCATGAGTAACAAATCTCATACATCAAGAATATCAATTGCTTCTTCTCTTCTTCAAAGAGAGCTGATAAAAAATCTCTTCGCACAAGAGCTTCTTTGAAAGCTCTTCTCATGAGAGTTCGACCTCCTAAACCATTTATGAAGATTCATCTGATAGTGATGCAACTAGTCCACACGTAGTGCCGAGAAAAGCTCCTTGCAAAGCTCTTCTCGTGCGAGCTCGAACTCCTAAACCAATTGATGAAGAGTCTTCTTATGAGGAGACTTCTGATGAAGAGACTTCAATTGATAGTGATGCAACCGATCCACACATATTGCCTAGGAAAGGTCCTTACAAATCTCTTCTCATGAGAGCTCGACCTCCTAAACCAATTGATTAGGATTCATCGGATAGTGAAACACAAAGCTCTTCTCAAGAGAGCTAAGTTTGATCTCTTGAATTAGCATATGAGAATTCAAAAGAAAAACAATAATTATTTCAGGATCTTATCGTGATTTATGAATGCTTTAATAAAAAACAATGACTGGTCTATTGATTTATAATTTATCTTTAGTTTTATGGAATGTGTTTTGTTTTTATTCTTAATTTTTTGTTTTATATTATTAGTCGAGGTACTTAAATCAAATTAGTGATCCGTTTCTAGGTTTCATCATAAACTAGTATGCTGAGAATTTTTGTCAAATGATAATATTATGTACTTAAAAAACCTTTTTGGACCATATTCACAATTTTTTACATATTAAAACAAATAGGAATTTTAGAGGTATAAATTCTACAAATTTTGGTTTTGATAGGTTTCTAAAACAAAACTTCGTTATGCTATTTTGGCTATAATTAATATGAAGTATTTTTTGTCATGTAAATATTTTTCTAAATTTAATATACATACATATATATATATATATATTATTTTAATTCAAAATTGAAATGAAAGTTGAAAACTAGACTATTTTTTGCTTTTAAAAAAATAAAATTTGGTTATCAAAATTTTTAACATTTGAAATTGTTTGAAATCCATATAATAAATCTATATTTGTTATTTCATTTCAAAACGGTTCATATTGATCAAGGAAAATATTATACTGCTATTCTAATTTTTTTTTTTAATTTGTTCTATTACGAAAAGATATAAGAAAAGAAAAAAGATCATAGAAAATTATAGTGTCTTGATCTTTTTTAACCGCTAGGTTTTTTCTCTCCAAATCTTCCTTTCCTTTCAATGTCTAATTCATATTATTATCTAAAACTTTATTTATTAGAGTTAATATACTATTTTATTTTAGATTGTCATATTGGTAACATATGTTGGCATTGTGCATTTGGAGATCGTTTTTCAAAACAATTAAATGGAGCTCCCGCTTTTGTGGGATGTAATTTTTTTTAATGAAAGAGAAAGTAAATTTAATTTTATTAAATGTTTTGTGGATCTCAAATTGTTATTAATCAAATTTTTAATTTTTTAGGAAAAATTAAAATTTTTACTCTTTTTTGTGAGACTTTCTAACTTCTTACTGTATAATTCTTTTTTACAATTTCTCTACATCATCGAAAATGAGTGTTTAAGAAAAAAAAAACACATTTTTATAGTATTTTATTACGTATGAGCCCCAAAAATCTCTGCTCGAGCTCTGGCATTGTGACTCAATTATAATCTAAAATTTTCTTTTCCTTTTCATATAATTTGCTTATGTTAGAACATAAAAAGGAATTCCTTGAAATACCACTAAAAATGTTAAAATTTCAAAAATATCACATTCACAAAAGTTCCAAAATAACATTTATTTTTTTTCCAAAAAGACCACAAAAATAAAAAGTGAATTTTAAGGGTTTAAAATTTAAATTTTTGGGTATGGATTGTTTAGGGTTTAGTTTTGAAGGGGTTAAGGTTTAGTTGTGGGAGTTTAGGGTTTAAATTTGAAGTTTTGAAGTTATTTCAAATTTGTAGTATTTTTGAGGAAAAAATAATTTTGTGATATTTTTTAAAAAAATTGTGATCTTTTTGAAACAAATAGAAAGTTTGTGTATATTTGGAATACACTTACTATTTAGTGGTATTTTTACAATGCCCCGAACATAAAAGAGTTTGAAGGGGTTGACATCATCACTACATCCCCAAATTTTATACATCCAAATTATTTCTCCTCCAACTTGTTAGTTCTTTAATCTACAACCCAAAGTTACACTCCTATTTACAAAACTCTCTAAATTTTTGACTTCATCAATTTTTCATATATGCGATTAGTTAAGCCAATTTGTGATTAGAAAACTTAAAATTGTAATTAAAAATTTGCGTTCAATGTGTTAATTAAATCGAAACAAAACCAAACAAATTAAACCAAAACCAATTACTCTAAACAGATTGAGAAAAAAAAAAGGGAATATTTCAGTGATTTTTGGTTTGTTATATCCTAAGAGCAAGAAGGAGACAGCTTCTTTTGAAAAAATTAGTCAAGGCGTATTTACAGGCATTCCGATTTATGTATTTCTGATGAATTTTCGACTCTTATGTTCTGCGATAAAATGCAGATGATGAATTATGTAATCGATGTGATGTGGTTTACAGTTTGGTTACCGTTTGTATACCATCAGAATCTTGAAAACCTTTTAACTCTATGTTTATGGTTTCTGGCTTTTGTTGATTTTGAAATCACCCAATGAAGATTAGTACTAGCTAAAACACCATAACCTCGTTGATACAATAGATGATAATAGAAGTAAAAAAGTAACTGAATTGCATATAGAAATTTTTGAATTCTCTTCCATGAATTCTTCTTCAAGGTAAATAATTTGATTTAACCGGAGCTTATATTTTTGTGGTAATGGACCCTCAGCTGAGGCACCCACCATCATGAGTTCGAGCTCCGGCCACTACAAAATTCACATACGGATTGCAGCCAGGAGCCGATACGTGGAGAGCCATTTGGCCATCCACGTGGCTAGTATGAACGAACCAATAGTTTAACACGTGGACTCCTTTCCGGTCAAGTGGCTAACCGATACTCTAACACATGAACCCCTACCATGTCGAGTGATTGACTGATAGTGTAACACGTGGACCCATATCCTGTCGGAGAGCGTTAGGATACTTAGGTTATCAAAAAATTGATTTCATAAGGAAACCCAAAAATCAATTCATCAATAGTATTGTTTCCTCTTTTACATTGAACCATTCTAACAACTTTATAATATTCATTAATTGAATCATAACCTAATCCATAAAACACATAACCTCTAGTTCTTGAATTTTCTGGTAAATCAATGATAAGAGAGATTTTCCATTACCAATCCCCTTACTAATTGTTTGTAGGATAGAAGGGTTTGATCGAATCCACGGGGACTAAAGTTTGCAACACTAAAGATATGAGAACCAAACTAATCTAGAGTCAATGATTTTTTATGCGTAATTAATCTAAGAAGCAAAAATGCAAATAAACAAGAAACAAAGAAACAAATGAGATAAAAAGCATTGGATAAATGATCTTACTATCAAGAGATATGATTAGCAATCAACCAACAATGAAAGAATCAATCAATGTCAATCCTTGGTCTAAGATTTCCAA
>OVBE01015407.1:0-11501 GCA_900406425.1 Iberis pinnata | reverse complement strand
TATTATTTTTTATTTTGTTGCTTAAAATCGTAAGTTGGAGATTTATTTGACATTTTTCCTCCATTATCTTCTTCGCTTGAATCTTTTGGGTTTCTTTTATTATTTATCTGTTTCTTTTTCTTAAACATTGAAACAACTTTGTTTTTAGTAAAAGAGAAACATGTTAGTTAGTGCTTCATGAAGATAAACAAAGAAAATAAAATTGCTTATTTGACTATCTAGCTTTATACACTCTACGTTTTTAAAATATTGTCATTTTAGACTTTTACACAGATTAAAAAGTTTATGTTTTTCGTAAAAAGTATGTAATTATTTTATTTGTCAAAAAATTCGGTTTTATTAAATTTTTTGCATTTAAAACCTAAAACAATATTTTTTATAACAAAAAATAATAGTTAAAATGATAATCATATTTAAAACGGAGGAAGTAATTATTTTTTTTTTAATCACACAATTATCACTAGTTATTCACATTTTTACTTAGTGACCACCCGCATTTCGGACTGTGGAAAAGTCAGATTAATATGCATATCAAAATCTACTTTCAAATCTCAAGAGGAAAGAAAGAAGCGATAAATATCAATCCATCTCTATGTTATATATATCGTGAGAGCTCATCATAGCCACTATTTATTTTTGTTTCATTTATTTTTCTCCTACCGTAAATCACATTTGGGTTCTTGGCGATAAATTAGGGTTAAACAGAATTTCACGATATTTCAGCGTTAACTATGATTCCTCTCATTCTCTCTGTGTCTCTGTACATATCTTATGTAATTCAACTTTTGATTTCTTTAACAAATTTGGAGCTGGTTAACAAATGTGCTCTTCCTTGTTTGCATTTTAATTTTTGTAAGCGTTTCACGTTCCTTCATTTGCTTTTTCATATTATTAATTTATTAATTGGAATCTGTTTGAATGCAAAACAGTAGAAAGTGCCAAACAAAAAGTAAGATGATTCAAGCTCGATCGTTTCTTTTAAACAAGAAAAGTTTAAAAAAGAAGTGTCATTTTCACGTGAATCTGATGTTTTGAGATTTGGAATAATCATAGCCGTTTCGTAAAAAGTTCAATTTTTTGTTGTTATATATTCAACCAAATTTATAATTCTCCTGGCGTTTTCAGAATCTAATTAAGGAGAAGAAGAAGGAGGAAGACAAGAGGTAGATACAATTATGATTTCTCACAACAGTTAAATATAATCATTACATTATAGTAAGCTGTTTAATTTTTGCTTAATTTTCCTTCTTTTTTTCATTGAAAATTTGAAGAAAAGCAACATAGCTGACTTAACAAGATCAGGTTTATAAACTTTATTGATAAGCAAAGAAGCTTTGTAGTAATTACTTGTACTAAAAGTTTAATTTTCTTCTTTTTTCTTTTGTGGGTAATTTTTGTTGTTGTAGAAGATGGTCGCCTTCGGGAAAAAGATCAAAGAACGAAGCATTGAAGAATGGCAAGAGTATGTTCAAGATTTGGTTGGTTTTTTAAGTTTATATGACAATGTGATTCATTTTCTTGTCTCCTATGTAGATATTATATCAATTACAAACTGATGAAGAAGAAAGTGAAGCAATATGGTCGACAAATCGAAGTAGGAAGTTTAGATCGTCGCCATGTCCTTAAAGACTTCTCAAGAATGTTGGATCATCAGATAGAGAAGATAGCTCTTTTCATGTTGGAGCAACAAGGTTTGCTTTCAAGTAGGTTACAGAAACTAAGAGAATGGCATGATGCACTTCAAGATGAGCCTGACATATCTCAGATTACTAGTCTAAGGGAAGCTTATAGATCTGTGGGACAAGATCTTCTCAAGCTTCTGTTTTTCATTGATCTCAATGCTATTGGTATCCGCAAGATACTCAAGAAATTTGATAAAAGATTTGGTTATAGATTCACTAACTATTATGTCAAGACTCGTGCTGATCATCCTTACTCTCAACTCCAACAAGTCTTTAGACATGTGGTAAGCTCTTATAAAGTTAGCCTAACATGCTACTCTAAAAGAAGACTAATGTTATTGATCATATTGAAATCTTTTTAAGGGTCTTGGAGCTGTTGTTGGAGCTATATCTCGTAACCTTCATGAGCTTCAAAACAATCAAGGAAGCTACTTATCCATTTACGACCAGCCTGTTATTCCTCTTCAAGATCCTGTGGTTGATTCAATTAAGAATGCAGTTGACAAGTTAACAAATTCAACAAACTTCCTTAATTTCATGGCTCAACATGCTCTAATCATGCAAGACGAAGACTTACTGATGATTCCTCAAGACGAGGAAGCGAATCTAGACAAAGAAGGGAGATATCACTTCATGTCTCTCTTGTTAAATTTGGCTAACACGTTTCTTTATATGGTGAATACATATATCATTGTTCCAACAGCAGATGACTATTCAATGAGTCTTGGAGCAGCTGCAACTGTTTGTGGTGTTGTGATTGGTGCTATGGCCGTGGCTCAGCTCTTCTCTTCTGTTTACTTTAGCGCATGGTCCAACAAATCTTACTTTAAACCGCTTATATTCAGTAGCATTGTTCTTTGCTTAGGGAACTTGTTATATGCTTTAGCTTATGACTTCAATTCATTACCACTTCTCTTGATTGGGCGGCTTTTCTGCGGGTAAGTCTCTAATACGCCCACTCGAGATAATAACTATTTTATCTTAGACTGGTTTGAACAATACTAACAAGATCAATTTCACAAATCATATATATATAATATATTAGTTATTATCCCTTTAGATTGATGTAATATTTTTGTTGATGAGGAAATTGGATTTGATTATATAATGTTTTTTGGGGTCCGGTTTTGTAGATTTGGTTCGGCGAGGGCAGTAAACCGGAGATATATAAGTGATTGTGTACCGTTGAAAATCAGGATGCAAGCTTCAGCTGGTTTTGTTAGTGCAAGTGCATTAGGGATGGCTTGTGGTCCTGCTCTTGCCGGTTTGTTGCAAACCAATTTCAAGATGTTCAATCTTTCCTTTAACCAGGATACATTACCTGGTTGGGTTATGGCTATTTCTTGGCTTATATACTTACTCTGGTTAGCCATATCTTTTCGAGAACCTGCACGTGAGCCTGAGGAGATTCATACTTCAAATGAAGATGGGAATATAGAGAAAGGTCTTGTAAAACCTCTTTTGAATCCATCAGAAGAAGACATAAAACATGATGATGAAGATGAAGATGATGATGATGAAAGCGAAGAATCTGCTGAGGATTCTTCTAAACCAGCAAACTCCATTGTAGATGCTTACAAACTACTCACTCCTTCAGTAAAGGTACTAAAAGATAACATAATTCGAAATTCTCAAAAAAGCCAACATTCATTATTTTTTTGTAACAACTAGTGTAATTTTTGGGGGGTGTTTTAGGTTCAATTGTTAATATACTTTATGCTTAAGTACGCAATGGAGATACTTCTATCAGAATCAAGTGTGGTTACTGGATACTACTTTGGTTGGTCGATGAGTTCGGTTTCCATATTCTTGTTCTGTCTTGGACTAACCGTTTTACCGGTTAACCTCGTTGTTGGAAGCTATATCAGCAACATGTTTGAAGATCGGTAAAGAAATCCTCTTGTATATGTCATTTTTTAATTGTTTATTCTTCTAAAAATGTGAACTTGTTGACATAACAGGCAAATTCTGTTGGGATCAGAGATTATGGTCTGTGTTGGAATACTTTTAAGCTTCCATGTAGTAATCCCATACACTGTGCCACAATACGTTTTCTCTGGATTTATTATGTTTGTATCCGCTGAAGTTCTTGAAGGTAACAAATAGTTTTGGATGAATCTCTGGCGTTCTTGAATGTAATAGAAACTTTTCGTGGTTGTGTTTGGGCAGGTGTGAACTTATCTTTACTATCGAGAGTAATGTCGTCGAGGCTGTCACGTGGGACATACAACGGAGGGTTACTGTCGACGGAAGCTGGTACGATCGCACGTGTGATAGCTGATGCGACTATAACATTAGCTGGTTTTATGGGAGAGAGCATGCTTTTGAATGTAACTCTGCTTCCTTCTTTGGTAATATGTGTTAGTTCTATTGTAGCTACTTGTTTTACTTTTCACTCCATGTATTAGTGCTTCTTTCTTTCGGCTTTTGTTTTTATCTCCTAGGGCAAAAATGTGTTTACAGTTTTTTTTTTTTTTTTGTTAAAGAGTTTATTATATGAAAATGTCTAGAAAGCCAAATACAATCCAACGCAACCCCAAAACCCAAAATTCCTAAACAATATGAATTAAAAAAACCTTCTTAAAGCCTAACATGGGCCTAAGCCCATAGCTTGGAACCCTAGTAATCCTAATGCTAAGAGCCGACAGAGAAAAAACCGCAGATCTCATCGGAATTATTTTCCGGTGACCTTCCAGCGAAGCATCCAAACCACATGTAGAACACATCACAACAGCCCATGCAAAGAGAAGATGAAGCAGAGGATGACGGTCCGGTTTGAAAACTCCGTGAAGAGGAGATGGAAACTAGGTTTTCGGCAGAAAAGGGACACCACCACTCGACTTTGGATATGGGAAATCTTCACAAATGCCCCCGCACCACCGAAAGAAGGAAAAGAAGCTATTTCGTCCGGCAAGTGGTAGATTCCCGCCTTAAAGTCTTCCATTCCAAGGATCTATGTCGTCATTTCCGGTGCCGCAACAAGAAATGGGCAAATCCCGTCGCCGCAGCGGTGCTTCAACACTTCATCTTCTTCAGTGAATTCACGGTGAGGAGGGATGGAGGGCAGGACGAACTTCAGGAATGATTGCAAGGGGAGCTTGCCGCCGCCGAGTCCGACGGCAAACCCAGGAGTCACGGTGCAAGAGATTATGGTTTGGACACCGGAGTTAAGCTCTTATTTCTTTCTCTGACGGTCTCTTTGATATGAGGTAGAGAGAAAATCCGGAGGAGAGAGAAGCAAGAGAAAGAACTCGGGATGTTTACACATTCATGAAAAACATAAGTTTTATGTGAGCATGTAAATATTTTTTTTTTTACTTGTAAAATTGTGTATTTTTTGTTCTTTACTTTTGGAAAATAATATTTTTGTTTTAAATTTGAAAATAGATATTTTTGGTCTTTTATTTAAAAAATAAATATTTTTGTTCATTCACACGAACCATTCATCATTCATAGTATCAATTCATCACTCACACGAATAATTTACATTTATCATTCACAAACAATTATCATGCACGAAAATAAAATTCCTAAATACAAAAACTTTTATAAAATATTTTTTTACCAAATTATAAATAAATAAAAAATTAATACCCCATTACCAAATTTTCCATTTTCGATTTGCACTCCTTTTCCCATTCATTACTGTAAAATATTAATTTTCTTTGGGTGTTGATATCATTTTATTCTACAATGTTATTTTAGTGCTTAAATTAGTTTTCCACGTACGTATATTCAACCCTAATATTTTAAAGTTTTCTTTTCGTTAAACATTTTTAAAATTTTATCTATTTAGGTAGAACTGGCATACATATATAAATTAAAAATCACAGATTCAAGATTAAATAATGATTGGCAATCCGCAAAACATTCAAATTATAAAATGTAGTAAAGAAACAGAAGAGGCAATTTTTTAGGTGACTTACATTTTTCCCCATTCATTGAAGATTTTAGTGGCCATTGGGTATGGATCCATCTTCACCTTTCTTGCCATAGAATCTCCGGTACAAGGAATCAACTTCTTTCAGATAATATGTTCCTGGTGCTAAAATGTCTATAATACCCTCCTTGCTTGTCACAAAGTCCTTTCCTCCATATCTATGTTCCATTAGCTTCATTGTCTCCACAAATTTCTCAGGTGTATACTACAACAAACAAATTCATTCAAGCTTTGTGAGGTTAGATTGAACCGATTAGGTAATAAACTGATCTGGATTCATTTTTGTTCCGGTTACCTCATGTCTAGCCTTCAATTTACCACCAACGTCCATTACAGATGCAATGTTTGAAAGGCTGAAAGGAGACTGGTTTTCGCAGAGTCGTAATGAGAACATTGTTGCTGTTGAACCGCTCCCATATGAGAACATAATCACCCGCTTTCCGGCCTATATACAGCAAGACCCAAAAACACACACAAATGTAACAAACTTCAAACCAAATATAATGACGGATTTTGTTTTGGTTACCAATTCGGTGTGTTTATTGTGGATGAGTGAAGCAAATGCAGCGTAGAGAGATGCGGTGTACATGTTACCGACTTCTTTTGGTACTAAAGTTGTTGGTTGCACTTTACCATCATAAAACGGTTTTGCTAGTTGTTGTGAGACCTAAAAACAAAGACAAGAGCTTGAGCTATGACAATGTTTTCTCTCCCTATTGAAAAACGAAATACCTTTTCAAGATCACGGCTTTGGTAACTCTCGTCGAGGGACAAAGATGAAAAAGGGGTGAACTTTTCCCTTGAAGCCTCATCAATTGAGCTGCAATTAGAGGAAATAATATGTTACTCTGCTCATCATAGAAACATGTAAAGAAATTTTAAACCAAAGCAAGAACCTTGCATTTCTCAAGAAGTCATTGTACAAAAGACGAGCAAAGCTTTTCTGTACAAGCTGCAAATGCAAAGACGAGAAAGACTTGGTAAGAGACAACTCAAGAAGAAGAAACTATTGTTGAGGATGAAGAAGATCACTTTGTTGTATGGAGAATGGAAAACAAAGTAGTCAGCATCATTGATGGAAAACTCTTTCCCCTCAAGTTTCTCAAACCTAATAGAAACCAAAGAATCGAAATTAGTTAAACAGAACATCGAAAACAGTTATTGCAACACTGGAAAAGAATACTAACTTGTTGCACAAATGTTTATAGCAGGAGTCAAGAGCCATAAGGTAGCAAGTCTGCGAAAGCTTACCATCAACAACCTACAATAACATGAAACATTGTAAAAATAAATTTGCAATCTCATGTAAGATTATTCTGTGCCAATGCATTGAAGATTACCGGGTACTCGCTAGCAAGATTTGGCTTGTAAAAGTCATAGACATGAGCCATGTGGCTTCCTCTTAATTTGCTTTCGAAAACGATAGGAGCATCAGGTCCTATCAACATAGCAATAGCTGCTGCTCCTCCAGTAGGCCGTGCAGGTCCTTCTGCATAAACCTGAAACATTTCAAAATATCAACAGCTAAACTTATATGTAAAAGACTCTTAGGCGATTAAAAATGCACTCTTGAGTCTTGACGAGGCTATACCGCACTGTCAGTACAAATGACAAGGCCATAACGTCCATCCCATGAGTTACTCTCAACCCAATTCACACAATTTAGTAAAGCAGCAGTTCCACCATAGCAAGCATTGGTCGAGTCAACACCTTCAACATCAGTGTTTCCACATTTCTATACATATAAATAAATAAATAAAACTTCTTTTTGAGCAGTCCTCGGATTTTATCAATCTTTGATTTGAAGAAATTATGATACCTCAAAGAGTTGCATCAAGAATGTTTTAATGGATTTGCTTTTGTCTATAACAGTTTCACTTCCTACTTCAAGACGCCCAATCTGCTTAGGATCAATCTTATACTTCTCAAGAAGAGATGTCACCGCATTGAAACTAAAGAACATACACAAGAGACAGATCAATAATCATTCCAACTCCGAGAGTACATTTACAATGAAAACAAACATAAAATCAAACCTCATTGAGATTACATCTTCAAGCTCTGTGCAAAAAGCTAAGCAATCTTGGCCAAGTCCAATAGTGTATTTCCCTTTGCTTGCTCCATCATGAGCCTCCAAAGCTTCCTGTATAACAAATAAAACAGACATTGATCAAGCTCATCAATCATAATCACAAACCTTGATTGGAAAATTTCATTAAAGTTTGAAGATTTAAGAAATTAAACATCAAAGGGCGTATTCAACTGTTTACGAAACACATAAAAAAAAAGCTTAACTCCAATAAAACGTAACTAATCGAAGTAAATAGGAAAATAAAAAGGTAGAGGTTTTGACCTGTTGAACACAGGTAGGAGGGAAATAGATATCCATAGCCAAAATCCCAACGTTCTTCGCCATTGCTAGATGAACACAACAAATCTTTCACCCAGAGAACGATATCGAAAGTATCGATCTTTAAGAAGAAGAAGAATGAGAATTGTGAAGGGGTAGAGGAAGAAGATATGAATCGGTTGAAAATGAAATTCAATTTGTTAATAAACTAGTCAGGAGAAATTTAAGGGAGTTTGTTTTTTTCCCAACTTAAATTATTTAGGGAAAATTACTAATTGATTCGGGAAGTTACAAAAACGCCAAAATAATTTTAAATTATTACAGAAGTTAAATTAAATCCTAAGGATGTTTGAGTAAGTTAAAATTAATATTATTATTTTGTTGACTAAGTCAAATTAGAGATGACATTATCTCAGTTATTTTTTTTTTAACTTTAGGACTTCGTATTTAAATTAAAACAAACTACGTCGTTTTGTCAAGAAAAATGCCAGAAAAACTAAAACTTTCAAATTTAAGCCATAAAAACTATCAATTTTTTATTAGGTTTTTTAATCTCAAACTTTCTAACATATGTCATTTTAGTTCTAAACTATGATTGACCGAGTCGAATCAGACTCTAACAATTCTTTAAACTTGTAACTTAATTTAGTCTTGTGTGGCCATTGAACATGTCATACCAAATCAATTAATAGATAAGTGTATTCAACATTCTATTATGACTCAAAGAGAAGATGTGGACTTGAGTTGGGCTTACGGGATTGAGCATAAAAAGGGAAGCTTAATATGCAATATTACATTTGTCTTAGTATTTAATCGTACCTCTAGTTTTGTAAACGACATCGAATGATCATATATGAAATTATGAGAGTAACGTCTCTGATCTGCTAAATCTTCTCATCCTTCTCCAACCTCCTATTTCTTCTAATTCTTCTGTCATTTCTTCTGATTTCTCATCTCCTTTTTGTTCTCTTGAGAATCTCTAATTTTCAATCTTATCACATTCATCTTTTGATGATTCTTAATTACAAGTATCTTCATACGATTTGAAAGACTTTTTTGCTTACACTGTAATCTTCATGTTGTGAATAAAATTTACTGACAATTTAATAATTGTCGAATAATGAGAATTAGGAAAATAAAATATGTGTCTGAAGAAGCTTTTGCTATTGTACATTACAATAAAATCAATAGAAGCTAAAAAAATGTGGCTCAAGAAGCTTTTACTATTGTACATTTATAGACTTTACATTTTACTTGGTCTTAGTGCATTCATTAAAGATTAATAAACCCTTAAGTTTAACGGTGTTAAAAGTAATTAACAGTTGACTAATTTGAAGTCTAATTCTGGTCGGTCAATCATAATTTAAGATTAAAATAGCATATGTTAGAAAGTTTGAGATTAAAATGGCCTAATAAAAAATTGGAGGTTTTTATGGCCTAAATTTGAAAGTTCGGATTTTTCTGACATTTTTCTTGACAAAACGACGTTGTTTGTTATAATTTGAAAATGACGTCTTTTAAGGTTAATGAGAAACTAACTGACGTCCGTTAACTGAGATAACGTCATCTCTAATTTGGCTTAGTTAACAAAATAATAATATTAATTTGGCTTAGTCAAACATAGTTGAAGTTTAATTTGGCTTTTGTGATAGTTTAAAATTATTTTGGTATTTTTGGGTAACTTCACGAATTAAATGACAATTTTCTAATTATTAAATATTCGTTATGTATTTTACTTTCTCCGACAAAATACTTGCACGGTTGTAATTCATTTTTTGGTTGGGGTACACAAATATTCAAACTTGTTAATTCTATTCAAAATTGTACTTGTTGATACTAGGTGTAGCACCTGCCCAAAAAGCCCATTTCGACTTAAGGTCCAGGTGGACGCCGACACCTAGGGAAGAAAGGGGCTTGGAAGAGCAAGATTCAGATGGGCCGATCTGACGAGCTGGACCGTCCAGCTCGAGGCCCATTAGGTTTAATCTATGTAATTAGGGTTTTTAAGCATGTATTTTCACTATAAATACCCATGTAATTATTCTTAAAAGATATATGAAATTTCTCCTAGCTTTTACCCACAAGATCAAATATTTAAACCTACTTGTTAAGTATTGATTCAACAGTTGGCGCCGACTGTGGGGACTAGCTAGACAATTTCGTGATTTATCTAAGCAAGAACCATTAAACCAGAAGCAATGACCATGGGATCAATCGAAAAAAGGCTAGATGGATCTACCATTGACGTCGACGTAGGAGACAAAGACGATCATGCTGAAAAAACGGGATCTGACCACGAGAAAGAAGCCCTGGAAATCACCATGCAAGACCTACTAAACCAGATAAAAGAAAAGAAGGCAGAAACCGCCAAGCTGAGAGCGGAATCCTAGTCCCTAAGAACACAGCTGGAAAGAATCACCGCATCTACTGAAGAGAGACACACACGCACAGTTAACCGGAATCTATTCGGAGCTTCTCACCAAACTCCCGAGATGGATGGAAATAGAGGTCGGTCAGATTACACAAACTTGACCAGGTTCAAGAGCACAACCTAGGACACCGAGATACAAAACATCTGCGAACAGCTGAAGATCATGAGTTTGCAGGTTCACCAGGCCACCAGCTCGGCCCCTGACATCCTCCGCGCCATTGAAGAGACACAACAAACCCCGTTTTCCAGGCGGATTACCGACGTCTCAGTTCGGCACTGCTAAAATCAAGTTCACAAGATACGATGGTAAAAGCGACCCGGTTCAATACCTTACGGCCTTCACAATAGCTATGGCACGAGCTCAGTTCTCACCAGAAGAACGAGATGCAGGTCTGTGTCAACTTTTTGTTGAAAACTTGTCAGGTTCGGCGTTGGACTGGTTCTCCCGTTTGGAGCCTGGAACCATCAACATTTTTCAACAGCTATCAACCGTGTTTATCAAACACTACTCCATGTACATCGCAAAGAAAGCTTCAACAACCGACCTATGGACACTATCCCAGCAGGAGGACGAGTCGCTGAAAAATTTCATTGACAGGTTCAAAGAAGTCGTAGCTCGTATCGTGATCAACGACGAAGGGGCAATCGCCGCACTACGAAAGGCACTGTGGTTCAAGTCAAGGTTCAAAGACGAGCTACTCATTAACCCCCCGCAAACACTAGAAGACGCACTTCATCGGGCCAACGAATTATCGAGATAGAGGAAGAGCATGCCGCGATGTCCAAAAGGCACCACGGCACAAGACCTAGCCGAGATAAGGAGGAAGTCCCCCGAGAACCGAGGCAACACTACTCAAGGGATAGGCGAGGACGCGCCACCTATGCAATCACAGATACTAAGAAAAGTGCCGAACAGCTCCCACCTTCCGATAATGATCCAGAGGCATACTGCGACTTCCACAAACGAACCGGACACAAAACCGCAGACTGCTGTCATCTGCAGGCCCTCTTACTGAAAAAGTTCCAATGCAATCGCCTCCATCGCCAACGTTAACAACAACAACCAATACCCAATCTCGATTCTGATGTCGAAGATGA
>OVBE01015406.1:0-11379 GCA_900406425.1 Iberis pinnata | reverse complement strand
AGCTTTGAACTTACTTGTTCTACGTTTTGAGTCTCCTTGAATTTGAACAGCAGTGGAGGACCAAACCGGAGGCGGAGCAGCTTTGCAGTGGTAGAGGAGAGCTAGAAGAGGTGAAAAAATCGTAGAAAGAGGCTCTCTCTCCCGCGTCGCGTCGGATTGGAACGCTAAATCGAAACCGCCGTCTAACAAAACGCACTTTCGTTTTATTAATTTTATTTCATGTTTTTTCTTTTATTTCAGAGGTTAGTTCTGTAATTTCATTTGCTTTAATGAAATTGAGGGATAATAGAATAGTGTAGGATATAAGTGATTTAGTTTATTTGAAATAGGATAAATGAGAAGATGTCTCATAGAGGGAGGTCGGCGCCGATCTACATGGAAATAGTAGACTGACGGTCCTAAGCGAATGATGACAATCAACGACGGTGGATATGAGAAAAGAGAAAATTCTAGATAGCTTTTATTGGTCGATCTATTTTCATGATTTTAGTTGATATTTATTGATTACTAGATCAATTCTCGTGTGTACACACGAATTTTTGTAAGAATTGTATCTAATTTTTATATTTATATATGAAACAAAAATTAAAATGTGATAGATTTTTCTTTACATATTATTTTATAATGTATTATCTTTGGTCGTAGTTTGACTGTAAATATTATATATATATATATATTTTTTTTTTTCAAGACATGATTTGTATATATGATCATTATCTAATCTTAGAGTAAATTTTTGAACAAATGAATAACAATAAATGTTGATAGAAAAAACATGAATCACAACAAATAAAGAGAATTCCTTGAAATACCACTAAAAAATCTTCAAAAATTCAAGCATATCACTCCTAAAAGTTTTAAAAATACCATTAAATTATATTTTCCAAAAAACCACAAAAATATAAAGTATAGTTTAAGAGCTTATAGTTTAAATATTTGAGTTTGATATCACTAATTAGAGTTTAGGATTTAGTGTTGAAAGGGATCAGTTGGGTTTTGGATGTTTAGTTTTGAACAAACGAAATAAAGTACAATTAATAACTAATAAAAAATCCATAATACTAAATATAGTAACTAAATCTATGTAAATTATATAAACAAAAATTAATGCATCTATTATAAATAATTGATTTGACATATTACGATATATCTTTACTAATAATTTATCTATTAACATTTAAAAATATAATCTCATATAAATAATTGATTTGACATATAACACAACTACTTCTCAAATATTAAATGATTTTTTAACAATATAAATAATAATCTCATATCATAACTTAAAACAACAACAAACTCTCCATCCCAAAAAATCCTAAACATAAAACATCAATCTTCTTCACATAAAACTAAAACATGGATCCAAGTGAACTGATTGAACTGAGTTCACCGAATGAACCGAGTTCACCGAATGAAGTGATGATCTACACTCTATAAGAATAAAAATAGCAAAGCTCACAACCAAAATAAATTATGAGTGACCATGTTAAGCATGAAGCACCACCAATTGGAATGCAAAAAAAAAAAACTCAAACAAAACCAATTGAAAGCTGTTAGGATAGATGGCGCGCTATCTATTCTAAAACACTCAAAATGGAACCCAACTTCAACCTCGAAGCTGAAAAAGAAGTTGCAAATACCGTTGTTTTTCACTCTTTTGTGTCTGAAATCAATTTCAAACGTGACTTTGAAATTGATTTCATGGATTAGAATCGTAGGATGGTTGTGTTTTATGTTTACAATGTTCTATGTTTTTTATTATTATTAATTTTCTTCGGCTAATGGTTATTGCTACTAAAAAATATGTGTTTATCTCGATGACTCTAAGTCAACGTTCTTATAAAAAAAAGTTAATAACCTAAACAATCATTAAAATATTGGAAAACTTATATTAAACTTAACATTGAATTAAGAATATAAGAATATTATATTTAAAATAATTTAATAATTTAAAAATTAAAAACATTTGATCTAATGGTTGTAAACTTATCTTCCTTCTGGTTTTCGCCATGGAAAGTTCCGCTTTATACATATTATTGAATAAAAAGTTATAATTTTTAAAAAATGTTATGAAATATATTTGCTAAATATAATATATGTGGAGGAAAATATATAAGAAAATACTATGTTCTTAGATAATTCTAATTATTATATTAATTTAATAAATAAAATGTTTTATTAATTAAATTATATATAATTATTAAAATATAAGTAAATAAAATAAATAGTAAATATCGTAATCAAAGAAATAAAATTAGTTGTCATGATTTGTTTAAATTATGATTATAATTGATTAATAATATACATATGGAGACATTTTTTATATTAATCTGGTGATGATTTTTTTTTGTCAACTTAAAAACCAGAGGAAAGGTTTGGACAGAAATAGAACAAACCCAAATTTAAAGACAAATACAGGGAAATATTAAATGCCGAAGGGAGGTAGTTCACGGAGCAGGTCCTGATTCAACAAAGATGGTGATGAACGAGCTATATAGGATTAGTTTCGTCCTTCTTTAGTAACGCTTGATGCAATTTCAATGGCACACTTGTTCTCTTTTGGTGATATAGCAATACACTTAGCTGAAACATAAAGACTCATCAAAGATACGATTTCCTCCAAAAGATATTCATATCTTGGCCAGACTGACGTGTTTTTGATAGCTTCATATACCTATTTGGAGTCTATACATACACTATATTTTGTCCTCTCTGAGAGTACATGCATTCCAAAGCCCACTTAAAACTTATTAACATCGCTTGGAAACGAGAAAAGGTAATGTCACGAGCACTTCGACCATGTAATAGCACTACCCCTTCATTATTACGGAGAATCAATGTATAATGACCCAGATTTCCAACTAGCAGCAACTGTACAGAGTAGTGTGTTAGCTTGTAATGGTGCCCAACTCATTAACTTTATATCCTCCTGAATCGATGGAAGTACTTGGGGCTGTTCTTGTGCTGAGGAACTAGCTTGACACCAAGATAACACTGCTGATTGTGCTTGTAAGAGAACTTGGTCTGCATTAAAGGTTGTACCATTGAATATAAAACATTTCTTCCTTTCCATATTGTCCATACTAACCATGGCTAAGGAAGTTTATTGAAGTCTGCGATTCTTCTATCCTTAAATACACCAAGAAGATGGTGTATATTCACATAGATGGACTGTGAAGGGAAGTCTGAATCAGCCATTGACAAAGTCGCTAACTGCCATACTCGAGCAGCATCGGTGTACTCAAAAAGATCATGGTTCACAGTTTCAACAAACCTATTGCAGAGGCGACATAATGGATTTACATGAATGATTCGAGAGTTCAAACGATCAGCAACTGCAATCGCACCATTAATGACTTTCTAGATGAAAATCTTTATTTTATGCAATGTTTTTAGCTTCCAAACTTCATCTATCAATGTTGTGCAGAAAGATTGATCATATAAAACAGGAAGACCAGCATTAAATAAAGAGGAGTTGGCTAAAGCATAGCCGCTTCTGACAGAGTAATGCCCATTCTTGGTAAGAGACCAAATATCTCAATCTGTCCTATTAATGTTTGGCCTCAAGCTAAGGATCAGAGCTTTATCTTCATCCGAGAATAACTCCTCTAGCTTAGATCTATCCCAAACACTTCCTTTCCTCCTTGTGATAATGTTGTAGCATACCATCCGTGTAATCTATGCTGTAATTTCTCTGTAATAAAAGCTAATATCTCCTTCTTAGATCCACTAAAACATTGCGGTAAACCGAGATACGAACCAACTCCACCTTCTTTCTCGATCCCCATTTTCTCTTTGATTTGCTGTTTAAGAACTTCATCTATTTGATTACCAAACATAATAAAGGACTTCTGGAAATTTATCAATTGATCTGACGAGTCTCCATAATCTTTAAGACATTTGATAATCTCCTCACTTTCCTCTATGTTCGCTTTACACATAAACAAACTATCATTAGCAAATAGTAGATGATGAATGGCTGGTCCATCCAGAGTTAATCGTATTCCGGTTATTTTGCCTTGCATTTTAGCCTGATGCAAGCGTTGTACTAGAAACTCCGTGCAAAGTATGAATAACAAGGGTGATAGATGATCTCCTTGTCTTAATCCTCTTTTGGGTATGATATGACCATGTTCCTGACCGTTTAATAAAACTGAATACAAAACTGTAGAAACACATGTCATCACCCAAGCTATCCATTTAGTATCAAAGTATAGCACTCAGAGAATGTCCTCTAAGAAACTCCATTCCACGCGATCATAAGCCTTCAATATATCCGTCTTAATCGCCATAAATGAATCAAGACATAGAGGGTTTGCGTTCAAGCCATGAATCATCTCATGTGCTAAGAGAATATTGTCAGAGATAAGACGCTTAGCAACAAAAGCTCATTGCATGATTGAAACAATCTGAGGAAGTATTAGCCTTAGTCGATTACATATAATTTTCGAAAGAATCTTATATGTAACTGAACAAAGACTATTAGGCCTAAGTTTTGTCATGCTTTTAGGGACTGTAACCTTGGGTATCAATACTATTTGCGTGAAGTTTCAAGCTACTGGAAAATGTTCATGATCAAAGGAAGCATTTATTTCTTTTATTAGTTGAGACTTGATTAGATTCCAACATTTCTGGTAAAATAAACTTGTCATTCCATATGCTCCAAGAGATTTGTTAGGGTCTATCTCAAAAACATCCCTCTTTACTTCTGCCTCCGTCACCTTTGCGATTAGAGATTGGTTCATAGCCCCTGTAACTCTCGGCCTAAACGAAGAGAGGATAGTTTCATTACGTTGGGAATTTTTTGAGGTGAAGAGTCTACGAAAATATGTCGCGACTATGGCTCCTTTTGATCCTTCCTCGAATCTTTCAGCTCCAGTTTCATCCCGAAGCATTTGGATTTTGTTTCGGTTTCTTTGAGACTTCACACTGCAATGGAAGAATTTCGAGTTTCGGTCTCCCTCTTTCAACCATCTTTCCCTGCTTCTTTGTTTCTATAATTGTTCTTCTGCTAAATAAGCAGTATTTAGCTCGTTTCATAATATGAACACAAGAGATACATTCGGGAATTGCTTGGCAGTTTCAGTCTCGATTTCTTGTCTTAGCCGTGCAATTTTCAGACCAGTATTATGTGGATTTGATCTTCGCCAGTTCGATAATCCTCTACGACAACTTGCAATCATTTCAAAAACGTTTCTTGTATCTCCTTCCTCACTCCAGCAAGTGTTTAATATATCATGTGCTTTAAGAGACTCCAAGCAACGTTTATCAAATTTGAAACGTCCCCTTGCACCAAAGGCTCCGTGAGTGAATTTTAAGAGCATAGGACAATGATCGGATTCGATTCTCTCAAAATATTTTACATGACTTCGGGGAAAGAGAGTAAACCATTCATTATTTCCGAAGCTTTTATCTAGACGACACTGTATCCAAACACTATTTATGTAACCCGCCCAAGAAAACCAGTTCCCTGAGTTTGTGATTTCACGAAGAGACATGTTTGAATAGTATTTCTAAAGCTCCAAAAAGATCTGTCAGGTCTGCTTCCTCCTCCCAATTTTTCTGAATTTTCCATTAGCTCGTTAAAATCTCCCATAACCAGCCACGTTTTTGTCTATTTAAACTCAGAATTCGAAGCTTTTCCCATGACGCATCTCTTCTGCTTATGACAGGTTCACCATATACATACGTTATAAATAACTCCAGAGATCTACATTTCACATTTGTATCTATATAACTTTTGTCTGCAAATAGAATATCCATATCATAACTACTTTTCCAAAATAATGCCAAACCACCACTTAATCCAATGGGATCCACCATGATCAAATGACTATAGCCTAGACTCTTTTGGATATTTTCTAAAACACCGTAAGAGTTCTTAGTCTCCTGAAGGAACAAAAAAAATCAGGAAAATGCACCTGGCGCAAATTCCTAAGTTGTCGAATTGTCGGGTCGTTCCCTATACCCTGACAGTTCCAACTCAAAAGACTCATTGGAACTTAGGCGAGGTGAGCGAATTATCCTGCTCACCTTTCGCCTTTGGAATTATAGAAGTGAAATTTTGAGAGATTATGAAGCTCAATCCATGGTGGATTGAGTAGAGATTGAGAGAGAATAGAAGAAAGATCGAACTTTTGGTAAAGATTAAAACTTTCTTCTTATTAAGACAAAGTCAGCGCTTTACAACATATTTATAAGGGGAACCTTAAAAATACCTAATATGGTAAGTTTAAGGTTCATAAAATGGTGAAAAGGCAAAAGAAATCTAGTAAAAGCATAAAGAAACCATGCGTTTTCTCGGTTGTACGGATAGTGGTCCCAACGGTAAGCCATGCGCGTGTGTGAATGGTATCTTTGAGATACTCGACCAAATCTGCTCCAACAACTATAATTCTTCTTCTGGATTCTTCCTTAATTCGAACAGCTGGTTGAGACTTGAAGTGGTTGAAGGATCGCATGATTTGGCCGAGACTTGAAGTAAATATTGTTTCTCGATGGTTATCGAGAAACTGCGCATTGCCGGTAAGGTCTGCGCATTGTTTGATCGAGCTAGATTTTGATCCATGCGCATTCATCCGTTCTGCGTGTTTCCCTCTTGATACTTGGCTCACATGCTAGTCCGTATGCACGCATTACTCAACTGTGGCCTTGTTCCGCACGCATTGCATGTATGAACCATACGCGTATCATTCCATCCTGGCCTAGTCTTCATCCTGGCCCAATGTCCTGATTTGATACTGCGCATGGTCTTGATGGTCTCGATACTCTGTATTTTGGCCCGATAGACTCGATCCTACATATCTTGGCCTTGGCTCGATATTTCCCTTATTTCGTGGCCTGATAGACTCAATACCGCATATCTCACCCTTGGCTCGATATGTCTTGTATGTCTTGACCCGATAGTCCCAATATCAGCTAATCTGACCCTGGCTTAATGTATTCCTCATAGCTTGGCCTGATAAACCCGATACCGCATATTTTGGCTTTGGCTCAATATGCTTCGCTTGTCTTCGCCTGATAGGCTTGATTCTCGCATGGTCAATGGTCCTTTCCCGACTTGGTCTAGTTTTGGCCAAGTCGATCCATTCTTATTCTTTTGACTCATCTAGACTCCCTTTTTCCTTCTCTTCCTTATGGAATGCTTTTCCTTTACTTCTCTTAAGTTTTGGCCGAGTGATGACCAAAACTCAACACTCCCCCTCAAGTTCAACCTAGGTGCTTGATTGAACTTGGAACCGTGAAACCTTGCCTCATTAAAACCTATAGAAAGAAAACCACTTGGGAAAAAACTCTCCGAAGGAAAAAGAGTACAAAGCTTCAAGGTAAGGGAAGCTACTCATGAACAATGTTTGTGAGTTCTAGTTTCCCATGAATAAACTCACTAACTTGTGTGCTGGCTGCCTTGGTAAAGATGTCGGCCAATTGATCCGAGCTCCTTGTATATCATGGTAGTATGATTCCTTGCTCTACCACTTGTCTAACTTTGTGGCAATCCACCTCAATGTGCTTGGTCCTATCGTGGAACACATTGTTTGATGCAATGTGTATAGCCGCTTGGTTATCACAATGCATGGTTATCAGATTCTTGGATTCAATGCCCATATCCTTTATAAGTCCCTTGAGCCACACTAATTCATTTGTTAACTTCCTCATTTTCCGGTACTCTACCTCTGCGCTTGAACAAGAAACAATCTTTTGCTTCTTACTCCTCCATGTGATCAAGTTTCCTCCAATAAAAGTGCAATAGCCAGTGGTAGATCTTCTATCATTTCGGTCTCCTGCCTAATCTGCATCACAGTAGCCTACAATCTCGGTACTTTTTTTGCTACCCATCCAAATCTCTTGGCCAGGAGCTCCTTTAAGGTACCTCAAGATTCTGTCAATCATGTTCCAATGATGCTTCTTTGGCTTTTTCATATGTTGGCTCACCTGGTTCACAACAAAGCATATATCAGGACGAGTGATAGTTAAATATATTAGCTTACCTACTAGTCTTCGGTATTGGTGGAATTCCTTAAAAGGTTGATCCTCTATTTCTCCTTCTCTAAGGGTCTTATAGCCATCTTCAAGAGGAGTTTTGCAAGGCTTTGCTCCAAGCTTTCCTGTTTCACTAAGAAGGTCGAGAGTGTATTTCCTTTGAGACAAGAACAAACCATTAGATGAACTACATATTTCAATGCCAAGGAAATAATTTAACTCTCCTAAGTCTTTAATATCAAACACAATCTAAAATGATCTTTAATCATTTGGATTCCTACCTTGTCATCCCCTGTGATGATAATATCATCCACATAAATGAGGATGACTATCTTACCTCTTTAGCCATGAAAAGTGAACAAAGTATGATCCCCTTCTGACCTAGTAAAGCCTTGTGTGAGAAGTGTAGAGCTTAGTTTATGGTACCATGCTCTAGGGGATTGATTGAGGCCATAGATGGCTTTGTTGAGCCGAAGCATGTTTTCTTGGCCAACCGATCTTTCAAGACATGGTGGGGGATGCATGTAAACTTCTTCTTCCAAGTCTCCTTGCAAGAAAGAATTCTTAACGTCCATCTGCCACAAATCCCAAGATAAGTTAGTTGCCAATGCCATTATCACTCTTACCTATGGAGTTTGGCTACGGGAGCAAAGGTATCAAGATAATATTCTCCATATGTTTGAGTGAAGCCTCGAGCCACTAGCCGAGCCTTATGTCTTTCATTGTCCCCATTTGCTTTGTACTTTATAGTGAACACCCATTTTGATGTCACTGCCTTCTTTCCTTTAGGAAGGTCTTCTTCTTTCCAAGTTTTATTGTTCTCCATGGCTTTGAGCTTATTCTCAATAGCCACTCTCCATTCTTTTGTTTTGACAGCATCCTCATAGGTCTTTGGAATCAAGTCTTGGTCAATCTTGTTCACAAAGGCTTGATGAGTCTTTGGGAATTTGGCCAATGAGCACACATTTTGAGGATGGGCTACAACCTTGTTATTGTAATACACCCGAGTGTTCCTCCAACGAGAAGGTGGGTATTTGATCCTTGTACTTCTTTTCAAGGCTGGTTTGGGGGGGGGGAGCATCTTGTTGGTCTTGTTGACTTTGATCTTCAAGATCTTTATCTAAATTTGGTAAAACTCCCTCTTGATCATGTACGATTGAATCCGAATGACTAGATGATTCATTTGGATCACTTTGGTTCCCCCCTTCATGATCAAGTGGGATGTTTTCTACTCCTTGTTTCCCCCCCCATTCATGTTCAAATGTTTGAGGTCTTGTGTCTTGAGTGTGATCTCGGGGAGTTGCATCTTGGTTGAGAACTCCTAGAGTATCTAGCACTCTTCTTAAATTTTCGGCTCTGTCAGACGTAGAAGTGGATAAGTCCTTAAGGCTTTCCCAATTCTTCTCACCATACAAGCCTTGTGTCTCAAAGAACTTGACATCTCTTGAGACTAGCACTTTTCTTGTCTCGNTTGCATCTTGGTTGAGAACTCCTAGAGTATCTAGCACTCTTCTTAAATTTTCGGCTCTGTCAGACGTAGAAGTGGATAAGTCCTTAAGGCTTTCCCAATTCTTCTCACCATACAAGCCTTGTGTCTCAAAGAACTTGACATCTCTTGAGACTAGCACTTTTCTTGTCTCGGGTATATAGCATTTGTAACCCTTTTGGTTTGAGGAGTAGCCAATGAACATGCCCTTGACACTCTTTCCATCAAGCTTACTCCTTTGATCACGTGGAATCAACACAAAACACACACATCCAAAGACTTTTAGATGACTTAAAGAGGGTTTAGCTTTATTAAGAACTTCAAAGGGAGAGATTTCTTTTAGGATTTGTGTTGGAGTTCTATTGATTAGATAGCAAGCCAACATAACTGCATCTCCTCAAAACCTCTTTGGAATATTTGCATGAAACATCATTGATCTTGATATCTCCATGAGATGCCTGTTCTTCCTCTTGGCCACTCCATTCTGTTGAGGGGTATAGGGACAACTCGTTTGGTGTACTATGCCATGTTTTGCAAGATGTTCCTTGAAGGTATTTCTAGTGTATTCTCCTCCATTGTCGGATGTAAAAATTTTAGTTTTAGAGTTAAAATAATTAGTCACATAAGATTGAAAGTTCACAAATGCATCAAATACTCTATCTTTGGATGGAAGTAATGTGATACATGTATATTTAGACTTCTCATATATGAATGTAACAAAGTATATATGGTTTTTCCTAGACACACAAGGTGAAGTCCAAACATTCGAGTGTATAAGGTCAAAACAATTTTCATAGATAGAGATAGATTTAGGAAAAACCAACTTGCAATGTTAACCCAATATGCATGCTTCACAATTATTATTCTCAAAGGAAATGTTTGGTAACATAAGTTTAAGGGCCCTCTCATGAGGGTGACCTAATCTCGCATGCAAAGAACACTACTAGAAGGTTCAACATAAGTATTAAAGACAAAAGATAAATGAGATAGGGAAGGAGTATTCTTGAAGTCTTCTAGCACATATAGATCCTCTTTAGTCCCTCATTTACCAAGAACCTCGTGAGTCTTAATATCTTGAAACCAATCTTTATTAGGCCCAAAGGTGACATTACATTGTAAATCATTTGTAACACGTTTGATAGATATTAAGTTTGAGGTGAAAGAAGGCATGTAAAAAGCTCTAGAATCCTTGTAAAACATTTTCAAATTGCCTATGCCCCTTATGGGAATCTTATCTCCATTCGCAATTACCACATTACCTAAGGAAGGTTCTATGTTTTTTAATCAAGTTAACATTGACAATCATGTGGTGTGAGGCACCCGAGTCTAAAACTAAGCAATTTATCATTATATTGAGCATTAAGAGAGCTACCCACAACATTACCAATCATGTTACCAAATTTTGTAGCCTCCTTTAAAGCCTTGATCAAGGCCTCAAAGTTGCTTTTTCTTACATACTCCTCGGCATTAGTGGTTATGGATGATGCCTTGTAGGATACTAGAGCCTTTGAGTTATTTCCTTCTTCACTTGTTTGGCTAGAGCCTCCACCTTCCTCTCTTTTCTCTTGAACAATGTTTGATCTTGGCCCACTTTTCTTCGGCTTAAAGTTGTTTCCATTCCTTTTAGGCCTAAAATGCGGGTGTAGAAACCAGCACTTGTCCTTAGAGTGGCCTTGCTTCTTGCAATGCTCACNTCACACACCAAGTTGGACTTCTTCTCGTCCCCTTTGTGAAATCCTTGATTAGCCGAAGATATCACACTTTTGTTGGCCATTACCAACTCTTTCTTGCCATTTAACAGTCTTTGAGTCCCTTGCTCTCTTTGGATTTGAGAGCACACATCTTCTAGTGAGCCAAGCTTTGTGGCCCGGAGGATATGCTTCACTAGATCCTTGTATCCACCATTGAGA
>OVBE01015405.1:0-11502 GCA_900406425.1 Iberis pinnata | reverse complement strand
AACTAAGCCAAATGAACACCGAATTCTCAAGGCTGAAGTTGAAGAAATGGGGTTAAGGCTTTAACAACTAAGCAAACCTAGGACGGGTCCAAAAAGGTTCGAACCTAGGACAGTTCCAAAAAGGTGCAAACCTAGAACGGATCCGAAAAGGTGCGAACCTATGACTGCTCCAAAAAGGTGCAAACCTAGGACGGGTCCGAAAAAGTTCAAACCTACGACGGGTCCGAAAAGGTGCAAACCTAGGACGCGTCCGAAAAAGTGCAAACCTAGGACGGGTCTGAAAAGGTACGAATCGAAGGACGAGTCCAAAAGGGTGTGAACTAAGGACGGGTCCAAAAAGGTGCGAACCAAGGACACGTTCGAAAGGATGCAAATCAAGGATGGGTCCGAAAGGGTGCAACCCAAGGATGACTCCGAAAGGGTGCAAACCAAGGATGGGTCCGAAAGGGTGCAAACCAAGGACGAGTCTGAAATGGTGCAACCTAAGGACGGGTCCGGAAGGATGCGAACTAAGGATATGTTTGAAAAGGTGCGAACTAAGGACGGGTTCGAAAGGGTGCAAACCAAGGACGGGTCCAAAAAGGTACAAACCAAATACGACCTCGAAAAGGTGCAAGACGCATATGGCATCGAAGATATGCAAGTCGCATAGACCTCGAAGAGGTGCAAGACGCATACGTCGTCGAAAAGGTGCGAGTCGCATACGGGCTCGAAGAGATGCGAGTCAAATATGACCTCGAATAGGTGCGAGTCGCATACGGGCTCAAAGAGGTGCGAGTCATACACAGGCTCAAAGAGGTGTGAGTCGCATACGGGCTCGAAGAGGTGCGAGTCGCATACGGGCTCGAAGAGGTGCAAGTCACATACAGGCTTGAAAGGTGCGAGTCGTATGCTGGCTCAGAGATGTGCAAATCGAATACGGGCTCGAAGAGGTGCAAGTCGAATACGACCTCAAAGAGGTGCAAGACTCATACGGCATCGAAGAGGTGCGAGTCGCATAGGGCTCGAAGAGATACAAGTCGAATATGACCTCGAATAGGTGCGAGTCGCATACGGGCTCAAAGAAGTGCAAGTCATACACGGGCTCAAAGAGGTGTGAGTCACATACGGGCTCGAAGATGTGCGATTCGCATACAGGCTCGAAGAGGTGCGAGTCACATACGAGCTTGAAGAGGTGCGAGTCACATACGAGCTTGAAGAGGTGCGAGTCGTATGCTGGCTCAGAGAGGTGCAAATCAAATACGAGCTCGAAGAGGTGCGAGTCGAATACGAACTCGAAGAGGTGCAAGACTCATACGGCATCGAAGAGGTACGAGTCATATACGGGCTCAAAGAGGTGCGAGTCGAATATGACTTCGAAGAGGTACGATCGCATACGGGCTCGAAGAGGTGCAAGTCGTACACGGGCTCGAAGAGGTACGAGTCGAATACAGCCTCAAAGAGGTACGAGTCACAGACGGGCTCGAATAGGTGCAAGTCAAACACGGGCTCGAAAAGGTGTGAGTTGTAAACCGCACTCTCAAAGAAATGATGAATGCAATGTTGCAAGAATCATAGCTACCCCAATCAATGTGGGGGAAAGTTTTGCTTATTGCGAGTAGTATACTCAACTTTGCAAATGTATGGTACCATCGTACAAATACCTCAAAGTGTGGGGGTGCCTTGCAAAGGTTACTGCTCAAGAAGTAGAGTAGCTTCAAAAAAGTTTTTGAAAGATATTCCCACAGGAAAAAACCTGTGCCTGCATTACGTACACTGTGATAGTCAATCAGCTATCTCTCGGGCACATAGTATGTTGTATTGGCAAATCTCATCACATAAGACGACGACATAAGACCATTAGAAACTTTATCTCAAATGGAGTACTCACGATAGCATTTATCAAATCTGCCGATAACCTAGTTGATCCGTTCACTAAAGGTTTGGCAAGAGATCAAGTAGAAAGATCATCACGAGGAATGGGTTTAAAAGCCTATGACGAAAGATGAAGTTTGATGGTAACCCTACCTAACTGACTGGAGATCCCAGGAAATAGGTTCAAGGGGACAACAACTTCAAACTAAATCTACCCAAACACTGTGAAATTAGTCTCTCAACCCAATTCCCAACTTCAAAAGTTTGATGATGAAACAGTGTAAATCCTGTTAGTAAAAAGGTTAAGCTTAAAGCTTTTAATGATTCCATAACTTTCTGAGATGAGTATTATAGGGTACTTTTGCAAAAGTTATTGGCAAATCACCTAAATGAGTGTGAACAAGGTCGGTTCTAAGAGGGAGACAGAAAGGCTATTTCTCCAAGTCACTCATGATACCAGGTTTGTTCAGGGCCTAAATGAACATAATAGAGAACTTAGTCTCTGTGAGAAAATGAAACTATGTTATACATGTTGTCTAGGTCTACACCAAAGCCCGGGGGTTCAAGACATCGCGTTCACTCCCTGACCGAGTAAATCCGACATGTATTAACTATGACTGGTTCAAGGCGTATGCTACCAACTCAGATGCATTGATTTTTTGCAATACTCTCGAAAAGTCTTTCTGTCTAGCTTCTTAGGGAATCTAGCCAGTACTTTCTTTCGAGTCTCTAGAGTCATCATATGTTTAGGACTATTTCTATTCATGTGGGGGATTGTTGGAACTCATTTTTGACAAAGTGGTTTTTGTCAAAACTGAAGTAAATTTTAATGAGAAATTAGACAGGTAAATGAGCTAAATTAGCTGGAAAGATTAGCTAGCTCAGCTAGGTGAGTAAAAGGGTAGGTCAACCAAACTCAATGAGCTGAATGAGTACTAACCGAGCTGGGTGGACTGGTCAGCTAACACTCAAGCTTAGTGAACTAAGGAGTGAAGTAGCTTAAGGTGAAAGGTCACCAATTGAAAAGGTGCAACGAAGGGGTGTGTCTTTTCACCAAAAGTCACATCTTTTCACATGACACCTTTTCATCTCTTATAAATAGGGACCTCCACCATTCATTTTTCTCATCCGATTTTTTCTCAAATACAATCAGAGAACAAGTGGTTTCTCGATTTGTATAAGAGATTAAATAAATACTTACCATAAAAATCTGCAAAAGTTGTTCCAATAATACCATGTTTCCAAAGTCTCGGGAGTATTCATAAAGACTAAGGTCGATATGCTTTATTAAGAGTAAGACTTAATAAAGACGTGGAACGGTTGTATCCTGGGATTCTTAAATTACGGTAAACCGTCTTACTACGGGAAATTTTTAAAATTAAGGAAAGAGTTTTGACTCGACTCCATTCGGTTTAAGATTGTTAAACGTTTTAAACTTAGTTTTTTTAACTAAATCTGGTTTTACGGTCCCTACACGATCTAGGACATGTCCCTATTTGTATTTAGATGTTTTATTTAGATACAAACGTTCAAATGTTATTCGTTTGATTACTTTAAATCAGTATCTAGATGGAATATTTAGATTCAAAATACTAAAATCTAAGATATTTGAGAAGATGAAAATGTGAGTTTAGGTTCAGCATCTCAATTTATTATTTTTATAATTAAATTGAAAACTTAACTCTCATGAACCGATCTAGGACATGTCTGTTTTTGTATTTAGATGTTGCATTTAGATACAAACGTTCAAATGTTGTTCGTTTGATCACTTTAAAACCAATATCTAGATGGAACATCTAGATTCAAAATACTAAAATCTAAAATTTAATTTTAGATAATTGAGAAGCGGAAAAATGTGAGGTTAGGTTCAACATCTGAAATGTGTAAAAGGTAAACAAACGTGGAGAAAACACGTTTTTCTACCGCAATATGCCAAGAATACCAAAACACGTATCCCCGTCAAAAATGTGGAAAAGTGTTTTTCAACAAAAAAAGCGGAAACATGTTTTCCCAAAAACACGGGAACAAATTGTTCCGTCAATTCATTAATGACATTTTTCATACATATTTTTAAAAATTATCTTACTTCAAAACTTGGGTATATCTTTATCCAAATCAGGTTTACTTAGTTTTTTATGGGCCTACATTTAAAATAGACTTTAATAAATAGATTGATAAAACATGACCCAACTATATATAACACTAAAATATTTGCCTTTAGAATATTTATTAAATATTTTAATGTCAACCCCGTGATAAGCAATGATCCAAAATCAATAACTCAAACCCGTGATAAGCAACTTTTATAAATGTACTCTTTAATTTTTTTGGTGGAATTTTAAATTTATATATCATAACCAAAAATATTTACATGAGAGTATAAACGAAAATGTTGTTGGAATAACTGAGAAAAAAGAAGTCTGTTGTGATGTGGTATGAGGATGCCTCGTTAAAACATGTCGCTAGAAAACCCAGTGGGACAAAACTAGAGACAGGAAAAAGAGTACAAACCTCATACCCAACGAAGGCCAAAGAAAATAGAGAGAGAAACTTCTCAGAGCATAAAAGAGTCAATGAATAGAGGTCCATCGTTGCGCTAAGGAGAAGAGTTTGGATTCGGGACCATAATTCAAGCTTTGAATCCTGTCCCTGATGAGATGTGTAGTGACCGTGCGAAGTTGAGCTGGAGTCATTGCGGGTTTGCCATGTATCCGGTTGTTTCGTTCCCGCCATATATGATGATAGATCGAAGCTTGGATAAGACGGTCTTGGAGCTCTCGGATATACTACTCTTTAATTATTATTATATAGATTTGTGATATATAGTCAATTTAGTCTAAATATGTAAAATTTTATATACATATTTTATTTATAATATAACATTACATTACTCATATGTATTTCTTATGCTAGTTTACAATAGAAATATCTAAAATCACATAATATATTTGAATAACATAAAATTTTCAGTAATTTCTAGATAAAATGTTAAAATTAAATTTATTTTTACGAAAACTAAGATTAGAAACTAATCTAATACATTAAATCTATCTTATTTAAAAAATCTTATATATATAATATTATTTATTTGGGAAATAAAAAATTTACATAATAAATAATGTATTCTTAATTTTTAGCATGTTAATTGAACAAAAAATTATAATTGATATAATATCTTTTCATATCTAGTGTAGAATTTTTTATTTAAGTGAATTTAATATTTATTAATAATTTATATGAAAAATTATTGAGTAGATGCCATTAATGTATTCAAATTGAAAGACACCAATGAGTGACAATCCATTATATAATTAAGGAGTTTTTCTCTTTTAAAGATGTCTCCTCATCGAACAACATGAAATCATTTAATTAATTCATATTATATTTTTAAAATAAATAAAAATATCAAATAACTTTATTTACTCATATATTATTTTTTGTGTTATTATATTTAATTTTTTAAAAATAATAAGATTAACATCATAAATATAAATATATATATATATATATATATATATTATGAACTTAAAACTATACTCGATAATTATTAGATAAAAAATACTACTACTGAAAATTTGTATTACTATATGAAAATAAAAAATCATTAAGAAAATTCATTATCAAATCTAAATTCTATTAAAATAGACTAAAAAGTATATTAAAAATAATATCTTATCATAAATTAGAATGTAAATAAAATATAGTTATCATAATGAAAATAGATTCATATGAGTATTAATTAAGTATATTAAAAAATCCAAAAATATGATTTTGGAATGATTTTAATGATCGTAATTATTTTACTTAAAAATCTTTAAATTGAAAATGAACTTTTGTGGAAATTTTTGTTTTCAATAGATGAATTACAATATTTTCATGTTTCAACTAAATTTGTATTTATGAATCATAAAAATTAGAAATTATACATTTCAATATACATAATAAATTTTTAGAATAATAAAAGTGTTGTGTATATACATAAAAAAGAGTTCATGATATTTCATTTAAATGTTATAGAACATTTAAAGTTTCAACGACAACAACAAAGAATGAATTAAAATAAAAATAAACGATGATATATTTTCAAAACATTATAAAAAAAGGTAAGAAATATATTAATATGAATATTTAGAAAAAGTGAAGATTTGCAAATTTCTAAATAAGATATGAACAATTTTCAATATTTTTTAAAAAAAGTATGGGAATAATAGATATATTTTTCTAAAATAATAGTTATGTGTAAATGAATGATAAATGCCGGTACATACGTGATTACTTACTCATAAAAAATAAACATTTTCAAAATTAATCACATGGACTATTATTTTTTGTTCTTAAACATAAATTATTCTATTACGAACAAAAAAAATGTATCGTTGCACTAAAGATCTTTAAAAGTAGATGTTTCACAATCTTTTATTATTTGAGAAAAAATTGAATTATAATCACAAGTTGAAAGTTTAAGAATCTAATGATCAACAAACAATTATTTTTGAACTCGTATAGCCATTATAATAAATGAGCCTAATATCATGCATGTTCTTTGGATTGAAATTATTAAATATCATTATGGATAATAACTCTAACATATTTATGTACGCAATCGAATTTTGAATTATATAAAATAAAAAAATTTCAAATATAAAAATTGAAAGCTAAAAAATACAAACAATACTATATTATTAGAACCGCGCAATGCGCGGATCAATTTCTAGTTTATGTATTATACCACATGAATGCAAGGTTATTCTTCACAATACTCCTTAATCATTATTATATAAATTATTATATTTACAATAGAACAAATAATATATTTGAAACACAATAATTTTTTATGTAATATTCGGAAAAAAATTGTAAGATAAAATTAATTTAACAAAAAGTAAGATTACAAACTTACTTAATATATTAACTTTATTTTATTTATGTTATAAATTTCATATATTAAATATTATTACACAAGATTAAAAAGAATTGCACAATAAATACTCTATTCTTAAATTTATTTTTAGCATATTAATTAAAACAAATTTTAGAGTTGTAAGCTTAATTTTTGAATATATTATAATATAAAAAATAATTGAAAATATATAAGGATAGGTTTTTATTGATATAATATTTTAGAACCTGTTTATTAAAAAAATTAATATTTATTAATAATTAATATTAGAAAAAACATGGATGAAAGTGTCACTAGTGAATTCAAAATTGAAAAGAAAAAATGAATGAAAATTTTCATAATATATTATATCAGTGTAAGGTTACTCTTTTAAATGACTTCTTAATTATATATATTTAGGTACATACGCCCCCACGTAAATATATACCATTTATATATTTTCTATAAAAAGTGTTATATACAATTTATCAAGTAATAACGGATAAAATAGAATACCAGACAAAGCTCAGCTTTTTATGAATGGTTGATTTTATTATGTACCATGCAACTTATATCATTCACATAAGTTTTCAATAATGGTACAATAATCTGAATTTTTAAGAACTTTGATTTGGGTTAATTCAAGAAAGGTGTAAAGGGTGGAATAATATGGGCACTTTTAGGTATGTCTATTTTTGGTCAGGTTATTTTGAGTTAGATTATCTGAGCTGTCATGTATCCGATCCATATTTACGGGTAAAAGTTGGGTACGAGTAATTATTATTACTCATTTGGGTCAAGAAAAACTATCAAACGGATATGGGTCGAATAAAAATCGGGTAAAGATAATTATTTAGGTACCCGAATTATATGTTAACATAAGTAAATTTTTAAATTTTTAAAAAATTTTAACAATAATGATAATATTTTCCTAAATAAATATAAATTTTGTATTATAAAAATCATATGATCTAATAAACATTATAAAAAAAAACTTACATATTTTATGTTATATTTTCAATTTTGTTATTTATTTATTCATTTTTTAAAAACATTTTTTTATCAATACAATATACTATTTTCAAATTTTAATACTCACATTCTCAAATGTATATAATATATCATGAGTTTGGATAGTAATCGGGTACTGATTTTGACAATCCTACCCGACTCTTACCCGAACCGTATCCGTCATTATCTGATCTTTAATTTTACGGATATATTTTGAATATTTATTTTTTATGCCCAAATTATTTGTATCTGATTCCTGTCTATTATTATCTGATACATTACCCAAAATGGATACAACACTTTATAGACCTGAATTTACTACTCATAAAAAGAAGGAAAAAACAATCCACAGTAATTTATTGGTTTATAATTTGATAATATATATTGCATATAAAAAGAAAGTAACTTTGAAGTAGATAACCTTTATAAAAAAAAAAAAACATTGAGTAGATAAGACGGTATGGTTTATAGTTATTATAGTGAATTGACATTGCAACTTCTAATAAATACCTAAATAAGATTCAACCAAACAATATTCAATCATATAATGAGATATGAAAAGTCTATACATATATACATCATGGATTTCTGGAATATAAATGCATGAATGGGGTCAATATATGTAATATATGGTGGAACAAAACACACACATGTTAACCATTTCTCTCAACTTGCTTTCTCGACCTCAAAACTCAAAAGTATTAGATTTTAAATGTCTTTGGTAAGTTGGTAAGTGGTATTATTAGGCTAAGCTATATTAGTCAACTCAATTTCAAATCTCACCTAAAATATTATAACCACGAGGAACATAAGATATGAAAGTGTTATTGTATCAATGATTTTGATTCTAAAGAATTTATAAATATATATGAATTTAATAATATTTGATTTTACAATCAGTTGATTTTGAAGTACCAATGACTTTTTTTATTTCGTTCTTTGTATTTTTTTAAATTTTGTAACACCACAATTCCAGTAAAATATAAACTAGATACTAAATTCAATAATGAATTACTAAATTAGTATTTAGAAATTATTATATAAATAACACATAATTTCAAATATAAAAAATCACTATCCAATAACACACTAAATTTTGTTTGGATTTCTAAATTGATAAAAATCATAAATAGTAAATTAATTTTCACAAATTTTAAATGTGCAGTATATTTTCTCAAATTAAAATAAACTACTTATTACAGACCAAAAATATATAAAATAATTATTAGAGCATATTTTGTATTATTATTTTTTTCTTATGTCGGCAGAATGGTTTATATTAACTTAAAATGAGTATTATAAGATGATGTTCTTGGCTTTATTACATCATGAAGCCGAGCAGTTGGTCCCATTAGTTCTTAGGTTCGATTCCTCTTAGACGGATTTAGTGTAATTGATGACAAAAAAAAAAAAAAATACATGAAAAAATACAAATGAAAAATGGAGGATAAACCAGGATAGAAAGCCTATAAATCCTTTGAAGTCGGCAATATAGCTCGGAAATCATATGCAACATAAATTTTGAATGCATGGAAAGCATAAATCTACTTACGTGTAACAGACAACTAGCCTATATTTTCGGTTATCGTTAGGTTGAAAACCTTTACTGTTTTTTCAAATTTCGTAGATGTTGTGAGACGTGATTCATTCTTCATCAAATCGGTTTACTTCATTGAAATTAGACCGGATTAAATCATTTAACCAATTTTCTGATTTGATAAAGTAAACACTTTGTGTTAATCAGCCGGTTTGTTGTAACGGCTGAATGTGTAGTTTATAAGCACATTAGTCTTCTCCTTCGTTCGGTTGTTAGTTTGTTACGAGAGAGAAACAGCCATTGTACCTGACCTCTGAGCTCAAGTTTGTAGAGCTAAGAAATTTTCTTGTTTTTTCCTAGTTGAATGTTGGATCTGATTCAGCTTCTGAGACGTAGTCTACTACATCGGTGACGAACTCAAGGTAAAATTTTCTTGTGTCTTAAGTGTCGAAATTCTTTGATTCTTTGCATTTCATACGTTCAAGAAAGTTCATTGTGATATCTAATTGATCGGAATTTCAAGATTTTGAAATATCATATTGTAACAGATTGGTATCAGAGCTTCCAGGTTGATATTCGATGGCTTCGACAACTCGTGTAGACATTGAGAGATTCGATGGAGACGGAGACTTCTCATTATGGAAGATCATAATGCTAGTGCATTTCGGAACACAAGGATTAAAAGAGGTTATCACCGATGATAATTTTGAAGTGATTAATCATGGTGAAAAAGAATCTAATAAAGATAAAGATTCCAGTGAAGAAATATCAGGAGTATCAAAGCCTAAGGTAACTATTGATCCCACTAAGCTAGAAAAGGATGAGCATGCAAAGAACCTGATCATTCTGAATGTTGATGATAAAGTCCTGAGAAAGATCAAATTATGTGAAACAGCTGCATCCATGTGGTCTCTACTAGATAGGCTTTATCTTTCAAAGACATTACCTAATTGGATCTTTATCCAGTATCAATTTTACACGTTTAAGTCAAATCAATCAAAGTCTATTGATGTGAATGTTGATGATTTCTTAAAGATTGTTGCAGAAATGGGAAGTTTGAATGTGACAGTGTCAGATGAGATTCAAGCAATCTTGTTTCTAAGTTCATTGCCTTCAAGATGTGATCAATTGAAGCATACTCTCAAGTATGGTAAAACCACATTGTACCTAGAGGAAATGATCTCAGCTGCGAGGTCAAAAGAAAGGGAACTAAGTGAATCTCTGAAGACATATAAGGGAATTACAACAGCTTTGTTTTCAAAGGAAAGAGACAGGCCAAACACAAAAGGGAAATCAGAGAATGGTGGTATAGAGTTCATCAAGATTTGGTATTGTTGCTATATGTTGAGGATATTTTAATTGCAGGAAAGCATAAGGATTCTGTAAGTTCAATTAATAAAGCTTTAAGCCTGGAATTTGAAATGAAAGACATAGGTGCAGCTAGTAGAATACTTGGTATGGACATCAATCATTACAAGAAAAATGGTATTCTCAGACTGGTTCAGAAAGATTATTTGCAGAAGGTTATATCAAAATTCAATATGCAGGATGCAAAAGTGTTTAGCACACCAATTAGAGCTCATTTCAAATTAGCATTAGTAAAAGATGATGAAGAGATTATTGACACATAGAGGTTTCATATGCTATGGTGATAGTAGGATTTTGGTCCTAAAAAGGGCTATCAATCACCCCCACGTTGTAGTATGGGCTTTTATGTCAATCCATAATGGAAAAGCACTAAGCAGTGAGAATGTGTTGGATGCTTTAAAGTCAAGTTGATATCAAAAAGGGTTTGGGTGCTAAGGGTCCTAGGTGCAACGAAAGTAAAAATGCATAAAACAGAGAAATGTTGTAAACACTTTGGATGCAAAGCAGAGCAAAATGCAAGAAAGGTAAAAACGTGCAATCAATAGTAAGGTCGTTTCTGAGGACAAAGGGTAATTGACTTGGATATCCCTCATGGGCTACCTAGGTACCTAACAACCTCAAACAATGAGCTGACCCCTAGACAGTAGCTCAACTAACAATCAATTACGATGTCTTGGCAACCAATCTCAAGCAAGATAATCATAGAATCAACTGTTGTCATAGACGATGACTACCTAGCAGGCATTAACCTCTACGACCCTAGTTAATTCGTTTCCCACGACTATTCACAGAGAATGGGAAACGACTCTCTGCAACCCCCTCGGTCCGGTCACCTGCAAATACTCACCTCTCG
>OVBE01015404.1:0-11320 GCA_900406425.1 Iberis pinnata | reverse complement strand
AATTATCACACTCCCTTACCAGCGTCAATAAACGGGATGCTTTCCCGGATGCGCGGGAGGTCAAAGTCTTTAATGTGGACAGCTCCTGCAGCAAGTAGCTTCTCTTTATCCATGAGGAAATTGCCAGGAAACGGGCCGGTATTGCAATGCAGATCTACAAAAGGAACGGAAAGCCGAGTTAGAAACAATTCAACATTGACTACATACATATTCAGCTCGGTGGTCCTAGGTGGTATCTACCAAATGTATCGGCCCATTTTCTTTTCAGGATCCTCCCTACGTCCCCGTCGGATTCTGGAACGACCTTCAGGAAGAAGTACTTGGTTTTCTAGCCGTGGATCTTGTCCCTTGAACCGATGGTTATCAGCTTGTACTGCGGCTTAAAGTTGATGTAGACGAAGCCGGTGTTTAACTTCGTCCGCGGTTGAACAATAGGGTTGATGGACGACATGTTTTCTAGGTACCTAACTCCAAGCTCCACCTGCAATCTTGTAGCATGTGCTAGCAGGGCAATCATCTGTCTGATTGAGAGGGCAGACAGTTGTGATATGGCGATCTTCCGCCTAGCACAATACGATATGAGCAACTTCGGTATAGGCAGCCAAAGATGGCACTTCCTAAAGAGGGACTCATACAAGCACACGTAGCCTGGGGGACAATCCCAAGGCCTTTGATGCGGCTTCGGGACTTTCATACCGATCCTGTTTAAGAAGGGGAAGTCATCAACAAGTTTTTCCAACGACATCATAGTTGATTTTGTAGGTGCAAGACCTGTCAGGTCGTCATCTACAACAGCCCAGTTACCTTGGGGAACTCGTTCATCCAAGTTCGCCTCTACCTTGTCGACACGAAGGTCTTCACGAGAAGCAGAGGATTCAGCAAGGTTGGTACGGGATGACGACATAATTACCGACCTAGTTACCGCCGAGCTAATATTCTAGAGAGAAAGTAGAGAGAAGGGATAGCGATTTCTACCTGCAAAAGGAATTCTGAAACTTAAAATGAAGATATGAAGTGGCGAGGGGGTATTTATACCCTAAAGAGATAACGGTTACCGAGGCGTGTAATGATTGCGCGTGGGAAACTGAAGCTGTGCGACTCTTTAGCTTTCCCCTACGAAAACGATTCGATAAAGCCTATGAAGACAATTCAATAAAGCCTACGAAGCATGTAATGCGCCTGAGCTGAAATACACTTTATTCAGGAGGTCATACGCCGATTCGGAGTTTCATCACCGACCTGGGGGGACTAACTGTTGATACCAGGTTTAGCACCTGCCCTGAAAGCCCATTTCGACTCAAGGCCCAGCTGGACGCCGACGTGACGAAGAAGAAGGGCCCAAGAAGACGAAAGCTATATGGGCCGACCTGACGAGTTGGGCTGTCCAGCTCGTGGCCCATTAGGTTAAATCTATGTAATTAGGGTTTTTGCCTTATATCTCTATATAAATACTCATGTAATCACTCTAAAAAAGATATATGAAATTCTTCTAAGCTTTGACCCACAAAATCTAAGACCAAAAACTACTTGTTAAATCTTGATTCAACAGTACCAATGGTCGCCCTAAGTCGTTGACTTCTAACACTAGTGCGAATAGCACCAGGAACATCGAGCAAGACTTGCTTGTAAATTTCTTTACTTAATTTTTTATTATATGTTTCTTTGTTAACTAATATCGTATTTAAAAAAGTTTATGAAAATCGGAGTTCATCCTAGTTCGACTGGCATTGTTCGTGCAGTTCACATTAACAAGTCGACTGGACTAATCCAATACCCCATAGCTAGAGAGGTTGTTGAGAACGCCGAGAGGCGTATGCAAGAGTTACAAGCTACTCAGGGAACTTTGGATGAACTTTCCCGCTCTAACTAGTATCAAGCCTATATTGAAGAAATATAATTAAATTTTTTAAATGTTAACATTGGGTTACAACAAATTTTCAATCTTTTTTCAGAGTACCAAGATTGAAAAAACCGCGCTACTATGGTAGCGGTAAGATGCATGCTGTTTCCCGAGCCTATGTTATTCATTAAGATTGAGGCATGATATAGAGCATGAGCGGGAGCATAACGGACTTGAGATGGAACATATACGAGAAAAGAACCGATTAGAGATGGAGCAGTAGATGCAACAATTCATGACAAGATTCATGCAACAACCTCCCTCATCTCAATAGCTTTTTAATTTATGGAATTTATATTTAATTAGAACAATTTATATTTTTTCATAAAAATTATGGTGTGTAAGATATTTTTTTTAATTTATGATACCACTATAAATGTAGGAAAAAAATATATACAAAAATTAGAGCACATGATCTAACATGGTTACATCGACATACAAATAAGAGTGTTTTTATCATTGGAGGCTAATGTTTCGGAATATAACTTAGAGTTATACATACAAAAATATATTTAAAGAATAACCCTAGTCAGAAATCCAAAGTTAATGGATTTCAAAGATCTAGACTCAAATATTATAATTAAACGTGGAACCACAGTTCAAATAAAAGTTGATAAATCGATCTATTGTAGGCTATATATATATAATATGTATTTATATTGGATTTCGATTGAATGAGCAGAAAAAAAAACCAAAGCTATAAGTTTATCCTAAAACAATCAGTTCAAAAGATGGGACAAAAGCTTCACAATTATTGTAGTGGTCAAATAACATGCTAAAATTACACCAAAAGTAGTGTAAGAATAAGTAAAGCGTGAAGTATAAAGTGTAAATAGTGTGAGTGTCAAAAAAGAGGTGTGAATAGTGTGTTGAGGTCCAGCCCGATCATTCAAATAGTGCACAATAGTTCAATTGTTTAGAATCATTTTAGTATAACTGTATGAATTATTATTTTATCATTTTTTATTATATAAAAAATGTTCCCTTTTGTTTTCTGTATTACTTGATATCCGTTGGACACTAAATTATCGTCACTTTGAAGTTACAAGTTACAACCTGCAGCTACGTTGATTGATTGCAATTTGGTCCTTGTTGCTTAAGAAAATGGCTAAGTAAAAATGTAAGGTCAAAGATAGTAACTGGTTTGTAATAATCAAATTATGACCTGAAAGATTTTAATTAAACCCACTTTTGTGTTAAGCTAGTTATCTATATTTTTATATAATTTAAAAAAGTAATTGGAAAACTATTGCATTAATTAACACGTGTGACCAGTACTATTATGCTAATAAAAATAAATGTATCAAAATACAAAAGTAAAAGCAAGCAAATACTTAGACCATAATTATCTGGTTTTAGAGTGGTTCTAAGGGGTGAGTTCCACAAGAAAAATTAAAACCCACCTCTCTTGTCTCTTTTCCTGGATCTGTCTCTAACAAAAATCGTGGATCCATTGACACATAGCGACCCACGAGATTGGTTAAGTATAATATTTTTTTTTTTAAATGGAAAAAAAAAATTTTAAAATCCACCTTTAATCTCTAAGCAATGCACATGCTCAAGAATTAATGATAACGGTATCTATTTGTTCCTTTGTTACACTTTTTGAAGAATCACTAGTAATTTTTTTTTATACAACTTAATTATTGAGTTTAAGTTATTAAAAAAATGAATATAATATAAACATGCATGCAGTAGTGGTGACATAGTAAAGCAGTGACAACTCTCTATATAAGCATAGCTCTCCTTCTCACTTCATGATATATTGTTTAGAGAGAAATATGGTGATGATGAGGTTGGGGAAGGTTCCTTTGGGTTTAGGGTTAGTTATAGTTATAACTCTGGTGGGATCAACAAAAGCAGAGGGACCTGTTTGTGGTGAAGCTGAGACATTTAGCAGAGGTAGTTTTCCTCAAGGCTTCCTTTGGGGAACCGCCACCGCTTCGTTTCAGGTTGAAGGAGCTGTTGATGAAGGTTGTAGAGGTCCTAGCATGTGGGATACTTTCACTAAGAAATATCCACGTATGTCTTTATTTTATGGATTTCAATTTAATTTACACATTCTCTTTAATTTATGGACACAAATGATTTCCAGATAGATGTCAAAATCATAACGCCGACGTTGCTGTTGATTTCTACCATCGTTACAAGGAAGATATTCAGTTGGCAAAAGACATTAACAGTGATGCGTTTAGACTTTCTATTGCGTGGCCAAGAATATTCCCACGTCAGTAGTTTACACATTATTATTATTAAGATTCAATATATTAGTTAAATAACAATTTTAGAATTGTGAAACAGATGGAAGGATGTCAAAGGGAATAAGTAAAGCAGGAGTCCAATTTTACCACGACGTCATCGACGAGCTTCTCAAAAACAGTAAACAAATTAATTAATGATTTACATCATTATTTTAAATTGATTTATATATATTGAGAAATATATATATTGTTGGGAAATTCAGATATAACGCCGCTAGTAACAGTCTTTCATTGGGATAGTCCTCAAGACTTGGAAGATGAATACGGCGGTTTCTTGAGTGGTCGTATTGTGTAAGTCTTCTTTATTTTGTTTTTATTATTATTTATAATCTAATTAAGTCAAGAACAGGCAGGATTTTGCGGAATATGCGAATTTCACATTCCAAGAATATGGACACAAAGTGAAAAACTGGCTGACATTCAACGAGCCATGGGTGTTTAGTCGTGCCGGTTACGACGTCGGAAAAAAAGCACCGGGACGTTGTTCACCGTACATTCCAGGATATGGTAAAGAGTGTGATGATGGAAGGTCAGGATACGAAGCTTACCTAGTGAGTCACAACTTGCTATTGTCTCATGCCGAAGCAGTTGATGCCTTCAGAAAATGCAAACAATGTGCTGGTGGTAAAATTGGAATTGCTCATAGTCCAGCTTGGTTCGAACCCCACGAGATTGAGATGACTGGACAAACCATTGAACGCGTCCTTGATTTCATCCTTGGATGGCATTTGCATCCTACCACTTATGGAGATTATCCACAATCCATGAAAGATAGCGTTGGTCATAGATTGCCCAAATTCACTGAAGCTCAGAAGGCAAAGCTTAAGAATTCTGCTGATTTTGTTGGAATGAATTATTATACTTCACTTTTTGCTGTTAATATTGACAAACCAGATACTAAGAACCCTAGTTGGACTATGGATTCTCTTGTTGATTGGGAGAGTAAGTGTTTTTTTTATAATCTAATCTTTATCTAAATACTGTTACTAATGTGCATTTTTTAATTAACCAGGCAAAACTGTAGATGGATACAAAATTGGTAGCAAGGTAATTGATTTTTTTATTTTTTTTAACCTAAATAAGTTTATGATACTAATTAATGTACTTTTCTAAGACTTTTTTTCTTCTTTTAATACTATAAATTAGCCTGCTGGTGGGAAATTGGATGTGTATTCAAAAGGTTTGAGAAAACTTTTGAAGTATATCAAGGACAATTATGGAAATCCAGAGATTATGATCACAGAAAATGGTTAGAGAAGATGCCCAAAGTTTTCTTATATGAACAATATAATACGTACTAATTTATGCTTTTGGGGGTTTCATCAAGGTTATGGAGAAGATCTTGGGGAGTATCACAATGATGTAACAGTTGGCACAAATGATCACAACCGAAAATATTACCTTCAAAGGCATCTCTTGAGTTTGCACGAAGCCATTTGGTATGCAAATAATATAAAATATCAAATTTTAAAAAGAAGAGAATCTATATATATATATATTAATTAAATGCATGGATATATATATGTAGCGACGACAAAGTGAATGTGACGGGATATTATGTATGGTCATTGATGGACAACTTTGAGTGGCAAGATGGATACAAGTCGAGATTCGGACTCTACTATGTCGATTTCCAAAACAACTTGACTCGTCACCAGAAAGTTTCAGGCAAATGGTATGCTGATTTTCTCAAACCAGGATTCAAAACCAAGTCATTAACGAGGGAAGAACTCTAGGCCAATAATCTTAATCTTAATCTTTGTCTTTTCTATGGTTTCTGTCTACATCATCAGCAAGACTTAAGTGAGATGTTCAAGTAATAATAAAATGTTGTTTTCAACAACATATTATAATAAAATGATGTGGACGTCCTTTTAATTACATCTTTATCCTCAAGTCGACCTAAACAACCTGCTATAGTGTTTGAACGAGAAGAACCGATAAAATATAAAGCTCAACCACCATATATCAAAACTCATTCGATATTGTATTTTTCTGAAAAACTATACAGACCATATAATACAACAACAACAACAAAAAATGAAATCTATTTTATATTAAAAGGAACGAATTTTTGAAACAAACATTAAATTTATTGGCCTAATAGGCTGTTCGAATGTTGTAAAGATAGGTTAATGCATATATTCATGTCGACATATATAACTTCCTGTAAAGTCTCTAAACAACATAATACAAACATATTTTCTTCATCTCTGTTTAAGGTTTGACATGGTATCAGAGCATACAACATAAACTTCTTCATAGGTTGAAGCTCTATTTTTCGGATCTATCTATTTTTTCTTCTTCTCTTCTTTCTCACGATGACGGAAACCGCTGCTACTGCTCATCGAACGATTTCTCCCTATGACTTATCTTCTGGAGATAACTTTGGAATTCTTATCTCGAAACCCTTACTCAAAGGTCCTAACTACGACGAATGGACCACCAATTTCAAACTCACCCTAAAAGCAAGAAAGAAATTTGGTTTTGTTGATGGCTCGATTGCTCAACCATCTGAGAATTCACCGGACTATGAGGACTGGACCGCAAACGATGCTCCATAGTATCGTGGATGAAGCTAACAATTTATGAAACACTGTCTCATATGGACGATGCCTACTCTCTTTAGGAACACATTCAGAAGCGTTTCGGAATCAAGAATGATCAACGTGTGCAAATGCTCAAAGCGGATTTTGCTAAGTGCAGACTAGCTATTGATCTTATTATGGCAAATTGACTCACTTGTGGCATTCTCTTTCTGATTACCAGCAAGCTAAAACCATGGAGGATGTACGTAAGGAACGCAAAGAAGACAAGCTTCATCAATTCCTTATGGGTTTAGATGAAATTATTTACGGATCTGTCAAGTCTGCGTTGCTGTCTCGGGTTCCCTTACCGTCACTTGAAGAAGCTTATAACATATTGGTTCAAGATGAGGAATCAAACTTATTAGGAAGGTTGCACACTGAAACCCAGGAAGCTTTTAGTTTTGCAACTCAGGCTGTCTCTGTTTCTCAGCCTAATAATAAAATTTCATCTAATCAATGCACTCATTCCGGTCGCCAAGGACACCTTGTTGAGAACTGTTTTAAGCTTATCGGATTCCCTCCTTGGTATGAGGAGAAATCAACAAAACGTCCAAACCAGTTTCGGTCTGCTTCTAATAATGTCTCACAGTCTTCGTCTCTTAATAACATAACCAAGTCTCCTTCGATACCACAAGTTTCTGCTCATCATGTTGCTGCCTCACCTTTGTCGTATCAACCTCCTCTTACTGGTGCTGACAGAGTTGGTATTAGTGGACTTAGGATTGACCAGTGGACTACGCTGGTTCATCTTTTGGATGAGAGAAATTCAAATCAACCTGCCAATTTAACCGGTAAGTCTTTCACCGAGTCTTGGATTTTTGACACGGGAGCATCAAATCACATGACCGGGTCATTAGATTTCTTAGACTCTACTGCCGATATGAGCTATATTTTGATTAAGTTACCCGATGGTAACTATACTACATCAACAATTCATGGCTCTGTAACTCTCGGCCAAATACATCTCACGAACGTATACTATGTTCTGGGACTTCGTTTGTTTGTTTCAATTTACTGATAAGATTTCTGTGATCCAGGACCGCATCACCTTGACGTTGATTGGAGTGGGTAGACAGCATAACGATCTTTATTTTGTAAGGCAAGTTGAAGTGGCAGCAGCAATAAAAAAACCATTGACATCTATTCTAGTGCATTGTGGCATCGCTGATTTGGTCACCCTTCGTCTAAATATTTAGAGATGATGCACCTTACAAATTTTGATTGCAACTCTTTTGATTCAAGCACTTGTGACATTTGTATAAGGTCTGAACAGACAAGAGATTCTTTTCCCTTGAGTGTTTCAAAGACAACTAGTTGTCTTTATTTGATTCATTAAGAACTTTGGGGTCCATATCGCACGTTCTCATTATGTGGTTCACGCTATTTTCTCACAATTCTAGATGATTATTCAAGATCAGTTTGGATTTATCTTCTCCCAAGTAAACAACAAGCTCCTGAACATCTAAAGAATTGTTTGAAATTGGTTGAACGGAAATTTATGCGTCAAGTTAAAACAATCCGCAGTGATAACGTTTCCGAGTTTCTTTGCTTGCGTGATTTCTTTGCTCAACAAGGGATTATCCATGAGACTTCGTGTGTATGCACATCGCAGAAAAACGGTTGTGTAGAACGCAAGCATCGGCACATCCTAAATGTTGCTCGAGCATTGTGTTTTCAAGCTTTACTTCCGATTGAATTATGGGGATATTTTGCACTAACATCGGGATACCTGATCAATCTCACTCCGACAAAGATTCTTCACGGTAAAACTCCATTTGAGATGGTTTATAATCGGCCACCTCCCATTAACCATCTCAAAGTTTTCGGCTGTGTTTGTTATGTTCATAACCAACATCATGATGGCGACAAATTTGAATCAAAAAGCAACAAATCAATATTTATTGGTTATCTGTTTGCTCAAAAAGGTTGGAGGATTTACAATGTTAATTCTAGAAAAAATTTGGTGTCCAGAGTGTTTATCGAATCATAATTTCATTTTCTCTCTGCCAATTCTGATTTATCTTCACCGCCAGAGTTATTTGTACATGCTCCTGTCTTGTTTATTGATGAAGAAGATGAAGTTGTACTGATTCCACAACCACCTCCTCCGATTGATGCAGTCCTCACGCCATCACTGATCCCCTCTCTTGCTTCATCTGAATAACCAGCTCACTATGATGCAAACCCTGCATCATCACAACCTTCAACACATGCAATAGACACTCCCTCTTCGTCCACTTCAGTTGCTCCTCCACCGGCTGCAGAACTTGGCCATGGTCAAAGGGTACGTAAACCACCTACTCGTCTTGATGATTACGTTACCAATGTTCTTCATCATACCGAGGTTGTTCACCCAATACATGAAAGCGTCTGTAATTCCTATTTCTCTCCGACATATACAACTTATGTTAATGCTGTTACCAACATCTATGAACCAAGTCACTATAAACAGGTTGTTTTACACGCTCATTGGTGTGAGGCCATGATGGATGAGATTCGATCTTTAGAAGCAAATCAAACATGGATTGTTGAGACATTACCTTATGGTAAACGAGCAGTTGGTTGTAAGTGGGTGTATAAGGTTAAATTAAAGGCAGATGGGACACTTGAGCGGTATAAGGCCCGTCTAGTTGTCATGGGAAACACACAAACTGAAGGTGAAGACTACAACGAAACGTTTGCACCAGGTTCAAAGATGGTTACAGTTAGAACATATCTTCAACAAGCTGCTTCACTTGATTGGGAAGTTCATCAAATGGACGTTCACAATGCATTCCTTCATGGTGATCTCTCTGAAGAAGTCTATATGAAATTTCCTCCAGGTTTTCGTGATGCCTCAGGTGATAAAGTATATCGGTTACAAAAATATCTATACAGTCTTAAACAAGCCCCTTGTTGCTGGTTTTCTAAGCTTAATACAGCCTTGAAACAATACGGTTTTGCTTAGAACATCTCAAATTGTTTTCTCTTTATTTACGATAAAGATGGTATTCGGATACATGTTCTGGTTTACGTTGATGATGTTCTCCTTACAGGCAACTCGGTTCCAGCTCTTAATGACTCCAAGAATTATTTACACTCCTGTTTTAACATGAATACTTAGGAGTATTGCGTTACTTTCTTGGCATCGAGGTTCTTCGCAGTCCAGCAAGCATCTACCTTTGCCAACAAAACTATACACTTGACATCATTGCTGACACGGGATTATTGGCTACCAAACCTGTCTCTTTCCCGTTAGAGCAGAATCATAGACAACCTTTAGCTACTTGTGACATGATTACCGACCCTTCCCGGTACCGCCGAGTGATAGGTCGTCTAATTTATCTCAGTTTCACAAAACCGGAAATGTCTTACTTCATTCATCTTTTATCGCAGTTCATGACGTCTCCTAAACTTCAACATTGGCACGTCGTTCTCAGAGTAGTCAAGTACTTGAAACATAATCCCGGGCAAGGTATTTTACTTCGTGCGAATGCACCTCTCAAACTCTCTACTTGGTGTGACTCGGATTGGAAAACTTGTCCAATAACGAGACGTTCAGTTACAAGTTGGTTCATCCAGCTAGGAGGTCCACCAATTTCATGGAAAATGAGAAAACACGATGTTGTTTCCCGATCATCCGTTGAAGCCGAATACCGAGCCATGGCTGACACTGTCTGTGAGTTGTTATGGCTCTGTGACCTACTCCCTGCTATGAACATTCCGTGTCTTGATCCTATCCCGCTTCATTCAGATAGTTTGCCCGCGATTCAACTTGCTGCCAATCCGGTTTACCACGCAAGGACGAAACATGTTGGATTAGGTTGCCACTTCACAAGGGATGAGATAACAAGAGGCACCATTGCAACGGTTCATGTGTCTACAAAATCTCAACTTGCAAATATAATGACCAATGCTCTAGATCGAAAGGAGTTTGAAGCGTTCTTGGTCAAACTGGGTGTTTGTGATCTCCACACTCCACCTTGAGAAGAGATATTAAGCCTAATGGGTTGTTCGATGGTTGTAAATATAGGTTAATGCATATATTCATATCGACATATATAACTCTCTGTAAATATAACTCTATGTAAAATCTCTAAACAACATAATACAAACCTATTTAAAGTTGGACAAAATTTGTTCATTAATACATTATGTGCTAATAGTATAATGAACAACTAAAGATCTATTAAAAATAAAAATGTCTAAATAATTGATATTTACAATCAAATTATACACTAATTAATAAAATATGCTTATTCATACATTAACATTAACATTAATACCATTGCTAAATGTTAACATTTGCTTAGTCAGATGTCTCGTCAATTATATTTAAGTTATTAAATACCCTAATTATTCAAATATGTCAAATTCATACATAAAATATTACTAATAGTCTAATGCATACATCAAGGTAATATATACAAATTAATCGTAGATTAGAAAGTATATGAAGCATAACATACAACCTTTATAAAAATACATTTTTTATATAAGGCTCCTTAATATTACATTTCATTTATATATTAAAAGATAGTGTTAGTATATATCTCTAGTACTTTATAAATTAACATTAATTTTCATTATAT
>OVBE01015403.1:397-11502 GCA_900406425.1 Iberis pinnata | reverse complement strand
TACAACGGTTTTGGTCAAAAGAGGGTTTGACCGGAACCGGGGTGTTACAACCACCACCTGGCGTATTTGTGCATCCCGAATTTCCTGATTTTGTGACCTGCGGGACAGCATTTTCACTATTTCTCCGCATAGGCCATCTGCCGGAGATGGTATATTACATTGGCGTCATCATCAAGACGAGTACCAGACCCATTTCTCGTCGGGTTCCACTTGGTACCAGATTCGTACTCATCACTCACCCCAACCTTGGTCTTCCACAATTTGGTTTTCACAGTCTATTCCTTGGTATGCGTTATCTCTTGGATTGCTGTGATTGATAGGTTATCAACATGTAGTCGGATGAGAGCTTGGGGGCATCACCAACCTTGCAGCCTCTATGGCGAACCTGATGAGACTAGGAATCACCTCTTCTTCGCTTGTCCTTATTCATTCATGGGTTGGAGATCTCTTGTCACGCCGTTGCTTCACTGTCACACGACACCAAACTGGTCACGCACCCTTTCATCACTTCGCCTACTCGCCCACTCACGCACGGATCGTATGCTTCTCCGCCTAGCTTTTCAAACAACAATCTACCACCTGTGGAGAGAGAAGAATAATCAAATCCACAGTCAACCGCCACGAAGCATGTCTCACCTCTTCAAAAGAATCACTGACATTATTACCAACCGTATCGCAAGCCTCCAATACGGTCCTCCTTCACGTTATGCTACTCTATCCAGCCGTTGGTCTACTCTTCATGACTAGCCTATCTATTCTCCGACCTGCTTCTCTCCCTATTCTTCTCTGCTTTGATGTTGCTGGATATAAGGTCTGTACTCTTTTGCCTACTGCTAGTTTATCCCATTGGGTTTTCTAGCGATAGGTATTAACGAGACAACCTTATATCACACCACAACACATCCTTTCTACCAATTCTTACCGAACTCATATGTAGTAGTTTCTTATATTTTTTATTGTAAATAACTTATTTATTTTCTGATATATAGATTTAACATTTCAAGAAAAAAAATTAGGCTGGTGAAGCAGGTGCTAAGAAGAGCTAGATTTGATGCAAAGATGTTCATCTGTTATGCAGCTGATGGAAAGGTTGGTCTATTGTGTATCAGAGGCTGGTAAAGCGGCCTGATATTCAAGGAGTACTCTGGTGCGTGATGGAGGCAACTGTGTGGTGAGGTTTGTAGTGATTTCTTGAGTTTCTTTCGTGCCATAGGTGGTAAATTGTGGCCTGAAAACAAAGCTTGAGTAAGATGGCATCGAGCGAAAATAATGTTTGGGGACAAAGTTAGGTGAGAGTTCTGGTCCAATCCGGTGTGATGCTCGTACGAAGGATGGGGGTTGTTATCTCGGACCAAATCGTGAAGCTAAATGGGCAAGCAAAGAAAATGTGATCTCTAGTCTCGTCTGGCTCTCCACATAAGGAACATGGTGTTGCGTTTCCCCAACGACTCATCCTCGAACCCGTTGGTAACCTGTCAAGAACTAAAAGTTAAAATACAAACACATAAGGGGGAATAGATTGGGAAAACTAGATAGAAGTAAACCACAATTATCTAGGGTGAAAGGTACTTAGTTGTTTTCATGTATGAGAGGAGGAGAAAGTAGGTTTGAATAGGTCAGTACCATGACGCCATAGCACCGCATTTGGACTGGAGATCAAGGAGGCAGGTGGTAACTATATCAATTGATCACAGAGGCCACGTAAGGCGGGGACACGTGACCGACGGATACACCAATGGTTATGATTAGGATCATCTGTGACTTTGGCATGCCGTGGGACATCAAATTCCCTAATGCCAGTATCACCTGTGTGTACGATCAGAGGTCCAAGAGATGGCCAATCCTCGAACCAGAAAGATGTGTTGCAACCATCCCCTATGTTATATTTGAGGAACTGAGCTGCCAAGGGACGGATCTTGAGTAATTTTTTCCATATCCATGAGCCGCGTGAATTGTTAGGAAGGTCCCAGAAAGTTGAGCCCCGAACGAGATAGTGCTTTGTCCATGCTGCCTATAATGAACCTATATCTGAAACTAAACGCCAAATAAGAGCAAGAGAAAAAACAAGAGAAGTATCCTCAAGATTATGAATACCAAGACCCCCGGTGTGTTTCTCAGTACATACGTCATGCCAAGCTACCTTTTCCATGTGATGAGATGATGGTGAACCAGAACATAAGAAGTTACTACAAAGGCTATCGATCTCACAGATACAAAACTTTGGCAAGCGAAAAGTTGATTGCCAAAAGTTAACCGTACTGACAACCATCGAATTACCTACCAGCGTAAGATAAGAATTTTGTGGCCCAAGAAGTCATTCTGCTTTGAATACGGTCTAATAAGGGTGTGCAATCAGCTCGAGTTAGCCGCTTAGTTGTCAACAATAGACTCAAGTATCGTATTGGTAGTGACTCTTGTCTAATCCCGAGACTTTTCACTCTATTTAGGAGTTCTTGACTCGGGTTACCCGTGTGAAATATTGAGGACTTTTGCACATTGACATGCAATCCCAAAGCTTTGCCAAACACTTCCAAAATTTGAAGGATACCCGTGAGTGAGGATGATTTCCCATCAGTGAAGACCAGGATGTCATCAGCAAAACATAGGTGAGTTAGACCAATGCCACAGAAATACGGATGATAGCCGAAAGTACCCAATATCGCACCTGCATTCAAGAGCTTTGACAAAACATTGTTAGCTATTACATAAAGATATGGCAAGAGTGCACAACCTTGGTGAATCCCACAAGCACTAGTAAAATAGCCAGCGAGTTCTCCGTTGACAGATAATGTAAAAGTCGCTGTAGAGATGCATAGATGTATCCAATGGATAAACTACGCTAGAAGATGCATAACTTGTAATACAGAAAGAATGAAATCCCATTTAATGGTGTCAAAAGCCTTTGAGATATCAAGTTTGAGATTACAACAAGGTGAAAGAGATTGTTTGTGGTAATCATTGACGAGCTCAGTGACAAGCATGACATTTTTAAGGAGAAGACGACCCTTGACAAAAGCACTTTTGTTGGGCTCTATAACCTCCGGTAGTAAGATCTTCAAGCGATTAGCTAAAATCTTGGATATGACCTTGTAAATAATATTACAACAAGAGATTGGTCTGTAATCCTTCATCGTTTACTGGTTATCTCCTTTTGTAGTGAGAGATATTAGCATTGCATTGATCCCACGTGGTAGGAAACCATAGACAAAGAAAGATTGGACTGCAATGATGAAGTCATGACCAATGAGTGACCAAGCCGCTTAATAAAATTCTATGGTGAAACCATCATGACCCGATGCTTTATTAGAGGGCATGGAAAAGAGAGTGGATTTGATCTCGGAGTCTAAATTCGGTAGGCATAGAGAAGTAGCAGCATTGGATGAGCATCTGTAGGTGATGAGCTCGTGTAGAGTGTGAGACATAATAGGAGTGGTCTCCTGGACCTGCTGGAGAAAGGTCTTGAAATGACTCAAGGCTGCCTCTTTGATTGACGGTAAGTTCATGATCATCTCTCGTGTAGGAAGTACTAAGCGCTTAATTGAATTATGAGAACGACAGGAGTTGGCGACGCGATGGAAGAAGCTCATATTGTGATCTCCGTTTCTGAGCCAATTGATTCTTGACTTTTGCTGATAAAATGTCTCCTCCGCACGTGCCAAAAATGCCAATGTTGTGATGCTAGAGTCTCGTCTGCCATAGTGCTGCTGGTAGAGTTCATCAGAACATGTTCATGAAATTTACAAAGATGATTAAAAGCTAAGCGAGTTCGATAAGATAAATCACCATAAGAATTTAAATTAAGGTTCCGAAGAGCAAGTTTAAGAGCCTTTTGTTTGGATTATAATAAGCGCAAAGCCATTCTAGACGCAAAAGATCGGTGGAGAGGAGTGCCAACTTGATCCAACAACCTATAAAATACACACTGGCTAAGAGGCCGCATGGTGCCACATCATAGGCACATTGCGAACGTAAATAATTGTAACCATATACATATAAAATTACAGCAAAAATGAAGGATGATCAATCATAAAATTATTAAACTTAAAAGGTTTTCGAGCGGTAGAAGTATTTGGATTATAATAAGCGCAAAGCCATTCTAGACGCAAAAGATCGTTAGAGAGGAGTGCCAAATTGATCCAACAACCTATAAAATACACACTGGCTAAGAGGCCACATGGTGCCACATCATAGGCACATTGCGAACGTAAATAATTGTAACCATATACATATAAAATTACAGCAAAAAATGAAGGATGATCAATCATAAAATTATTGAACTTAAAAGGTTTTCGAGCGGTAGAAGTATGGGCCAAGAGATGAACAACATAACGGGTGTTCTCGGAGATGCCATTAGCTTCAAAAACTGTGTATGATCGTGGGTATGTAGCAAACAAAGTATCATTAATAAGAGTGTTATCCAATTTTTCCCCATCGAGTTTGCTTCTCGATGGTTCCACCATGTAAAGCGCGGACTTACGTAAGCCATATCCGTGAGATTACATTGAGATACGAAGTCTTGGAATTGAGTCATTCCTATGCGCCTTATATCAGTGGAGAGAGAATGCTCAGATGATGATAATATCTTATTGAAGTCACCCATGATAAGCCAAAAAATGGACATTGCTCCACACAGATTGCGGCTTTCGCGGAGATCACGCCAAAGTTGGATGCGATCTATCTGGAAATTAGAAGCATAAGCAAAAGAAATGAGCATTACAGTTCCATTTGATAAAGTGACAAAGGAGATACTAAGTTGAGCCGTAGTGAGAAGAGGTGTAACGACGACATCATCATGCCAGCAAACCCATATACGACCCAACCAATGAGCTGAGTAATTGTGGACCACATGCCAACCGGGAATGGACGTCTGCAAAATAGTAGAAAACTTATCAAAAGTACACGAGTTTTCAATAAACAACCGAAGTAAGGTTTTGAAGAGAAATCCAATGGCGGACATTATTGTTCTTAAAGGGTTGATTGAAACCCCTTGTGTTCCAAGCGAAAATCGACATAACATTAATGTCTCCTTGAGGAGACTGATGGGTGATTTTTGGTGATTATATGCTTAGATAGCTTTCGCGAGGCTGAAATTGCGGTTGCTCTTGATACTTTGCTTTTGGTCGAGAATTAGGATGGGAACTTTGATTATCTCTAACTCAATTTTTATCAGCATCCACTATGCTCTCATCATCAATTTCTAGCATATGTCCCTCTTCTTCTTCGTCATCATCAACCTTGTCTTCGACTAGGACATGAAAGCATGATGGTGAGAAGGAGGAGGATTTGTGAGTTGGTGAATCAAGAGCTTTTTTGGAGAATGTGTGGCTTGGTTTGTGCGTGAGACCATGGACCATTCCAAGTCATGTGTCTCGTCTTTCTTTGAAGGAGTGTGAATTTTATGCCTCTGTTCAATGACTGGTGTCGTGATAACATAGTCAGTTGTGGATTCGTGTGCAATAGTTTCAAGGGTTGGGTCGTTAAGTGAAACTATTGTGATAGAAGCAATAGACGAAGTACTATGAGTCGTGTTATAGAGCTTATATATAGCTTCTTTAATAACTTGCTGAAGACCTGCAATAGAATCATTTAGAGCATTAGAGTTTTTATCTTTCTTAGAAAGCAGTTCAGACACAACAAACGAAGAAATTATATGAGTGATGGTGGAGCTTGGAGTGATGGCGGGGATCATGGCAGTGATTGATGGTGTGGATTGTGTGGAGATTGGGCTTGCGTTGGTGGCCTGAGACGTCGTAGAATCAGGTTGGGAAGATGTTGGAGCTTGTTTCTTTTTACAATCCGAAGCTTTATGTCCCCATGAATGGCATTGTGTGGAAGAAGCCAAGGAAAAGAAACGAGGATTGGTTGCGGTTCATTGTCAAGCTGGATTTGATTAACAATAACAAGTACTCAAGCGACGTCCAAACGAACGCATTTCTCCGTGGTAGGATAGAGCTTTTGTGATTCGCTGACAATATCACCAAGAAACCTGAGACCTTCATGAGAGAATAGATAGTCAGGTACATTACGGAAGTCAAAGCGGCATAGAAGTCAGATCGGGTTTCGTTGAAGCTTTTGATGGGCACCACTCTTGCACAATAAGCAAGACGTCGGAGATGTGCTAGTACTTCCTTCGACAAACACTGTTACGTGGCTCAGAAGAATCAATTCAGAATAAGACCGTGTCATCCTGTAAAACATGGACATCAATTTTTGAATCCTTTCCATCACGATTCCAAAGTCTGTTAACTGTAGCGTAGATTTTGCAAATATGTGGTGCGGTTCCAATGAAATAACCCACTAAGAATTTGGTTCCGGAGAGGTTGCAAATTTTTTTTAAGTTCTTGTGGCACTTTCACTGAAGCTATTCCATTCTCAAATATGAAAGGAACATCATTACAATCTGTACGTAGAGTTGATGTTGTGCCGTGAACAAACTTAGACTAAAGAGCTGTAATGGTGGTTTGGACGGGTAGAGAGGTTGTTGTTTCAACCAGAGGAGGTGGAGAATCCACCATGGTTTCCGGTGAAGTCGGCGGTAAAGGCCACCGTAAGTCCAATAAAACAGGGTGAGACGAACGAATTAAGGGTAGGAAAGTCGAGCCATATGCTGGAGATGATGACAATACACTACCATGAGGTGGAACCAGAGAAGACCTACCACCCGGAAGTGGAGCCAGTGATGTAGTCCTCGACGGCAAGAAAGCGGCGGCGTTGACTTGATGAAGAAGGTAAATATGTGCATAGCGCACATTATCAACGGGAAAAATGCCAAATAAATCCCCAACTTACCATCTTAGACAAAAAAACCTAAAATTTTAATTGAGTCATTTTAATCCTAAATTTTTCATTTGAATCTATTTAAATACCCAACTTTCATTGACTATACCATTTTAGCCACTATTTATTTAACACTTAACACCGTTTGACTAAATCTGTTAATTTAACCATTTTTACAAACATTGCTTTAAAAAAACCTTTTAATCCTAACAAGTTTGTTTATTGTAAAAAGGTCGCTAGACACACATTGTGTGACTTCTTTCACCAAAATAACAACTTGTTTCTCTGTAAATTTGGTGTTTTTTAGGCACATGATGATATGTAATTGTCGTTGGTGTTCTTCGTTTTTAAGATTTGGACTTTATCATTTTATTGGTTTAGCGATTCCACTAATTTTTCACCAAAGTACAATTCTTCATATTTTGCACAAAGTTTCATTATTGTCAGATAAACATGATGATGGACAACATCAATCTTTACGGAACTCAAGCTTCTATTATTGTGTGTTGTTTCAAGTGTTTGTATTTCTGTTCAACATTGAACAGTTTCCAACTTTTTCTAAACTCTTTGAACAAAAGTAGCTTCAAAGCATCCACACCTTTTTCTATAGTTGCATCCATCTTTTTACCAGTATACAGAGAACCATCATTTTATATTTCTTATGTTTTTATAGACTAGAATGTTTCAATGGTTAAGAATTTACCTATTCACGAGCTGGCTTACTCTGCAACAAAAATCCCTTTGGATCCATTTGTCCTAGAAGGTTTTCAATTCTTTCATAACCATTTTAGAACCAAAGATGTTTATTGGGTAGAGAAACTGTTAAATGTTCAAAGTTCAAACTAACCAATCCTTTAGCCATGAAAATTCCTTGTTTCCTCGAAAATGGTCCATTACGCTTCTTAACTTGAGAATACCACAAGATTAATAAGCTTATGTAAATGCATAAACATGAGATTTTTCGATATCTTGATTCATTTGTTACCCTTTGTGACATCCATGGCCACTTTTTACTTGAAGGCGAAGAACACCGGACGACAATTGCATATCATCATGTGTCCTGCGACCCTTTTACAATAAACAGACTTGTTAGGGTTAGTAGGTTTTTTTGTTAAAGCAACGTTTGCAAAAGTGGTTAAAATTAGAGATTTAATCTAACGGTGTTAGGTGTTAAATAAACATATGTCAAAAATGGCCTAGTCAATAAAAGTTGGGTATTTAAATGGATTCAAACGAAAAGTTGAAGATTAAAATGACTCACTTAAAAGTACATGATTTTTTGGACCAAAATGGTAAATTGGGGATTTATTTGACATTTTTCCCATTATCAACTAGTCATTATTTAATTAAATAAAAGTCACTTTAGTAATTTTAGTATACACACATAATATATAAATATCTTTACCCAAACTATTTCAAATATTGTTTCTCATTGCAATCCTATGGAAGTAATAAGTAAAGAAATGTATGGTGATCCTAAAGTATTTCAAGAGCAAAATGATCCAAATTTCTTCCAAGAAATAGATATTTTATGTCCTACTAATGACGATGTCGGTATGATCAATGATTTAATGCTTGCTAAAATGGAAGGTAAGATTAATTGGCTAACGTTTACTAATTGAAAACACAGTAAAGATGATTTAATATGTCTATATATATATATATATATGTATATATATATATATTCATGTAATTGATTTTTTTATTTCAGGTGAGGAAATGATCTATTTAAGCGCTGATAGTATAGATTACGTGGACATGAAAGTAATCGAGAATCCTGTATTTACTCCAGACTTTTTGAACAACATTAATTTGCTTGGAAATATATGTTGCGTCTCAAGATAGGGACTCCGGTGATGTTACTAAGAAATATTGATCCTAAATGGAGTTTGTGTAACAGATGTAGGTTACAGATAACCCAGATGGCTAATCACGTTTTAAAAGCTTTAGTTATAACTGGAGACAAGGTTGGTCATTGTGTTTTAATTCTTAAAAAGGATATAACACCAACTGATGTTAGGTTGTCATTTAAGATGCGAAGAAGACAATTTCTGTTGTTTGTTGCATTTGCCATGACTATAAACAAAAGTCGAGGACAATCACTCAAGGAAGTTGTGATTTACCTACCTAGACCAGTTTTCTCTCATGGACAATTATATGTTGTTTTATCTAGGGTCACTTCTAAAAAAGGATTAAAGATTTTGATAGTGGACAAAGATGGCAAACCGCAAACCAAAACAATGAATGTGGTATTCAAAGAAGTTTTCCAAAATTTAGGAGATTGATATGATAAACAAGATGAATATGCACGAGAAAGATAATTTATAATATCTTCTATTTGATTTTTATTTTATGAGTTTTATACTTGAAATAATATGTTGAACCTAATCTTTAATTCTTATATTACGTTTTTAATAGGTTTTGAAGGTAATTTATTACTTTATATTCTTTGAAGAAGATTGTTTTCTATAAGACTTAAATCTTATGTTAAATTTGTATTAGGTTCTGAAGGTAATGAATTTTAACAAGCTATTGTTCATCGGACATGGTGGAATCAAAGTGAAGATATTTTTTAATATTTCTGATTGTGAAAATATTTTGAAGGATGGTTGATTTCAAACCTTTAATTTATAATTAGATACTATTATCATCTTAAAAATCTTGGGTAATATTTTATAAATCATTTATCAATATATTCATATTGTTTATTACAATATTGCCATTACAAAAGTTATAATTTTTAGTATAAAATATTGGTAATTATTTAATAATACTAAAAATTTTGTATATCTTAAATTTTGCAATTATTTAGTTTATTTTTAAAATATTTACTTTACAAAATAAGTTACACTTTTTAATGTTAAATAGTGTAGATTCTTGGAAATATGATAAAAGTTATGACAAGTCATTGAATTGTCATGTTTGCGTGAGAATACGTTTTCCAAAATCCAATTTAAACCACATATAAGTTATAAATTTAAAATTCAAATTCATTTAGAGAAATATTTTTTCCTATAAATAGGTATGATTGTCACTTTCATATTTGTAAAACTTCTTCAAACAGCTTGTAGAAAAACTTATTTCAAAAGATCTTAAGTTTTGTTTTTAAGAAAAGAACATGAGTTCATTCATAACAACTGTTGCATCTTGTGTTTCGAGAAGGAGTCCAAGTCCTAAAACAACACCAATGAGAAAATCACTCTCAAAGTCATGGACCAAGAGGTTATAAAACTACACATTTTCTAGTGGTAAAGGGCTCACAGCTGTGAGTTCCGCCACCTGGGTTCGAATCCCGGCCACCGTCAATTAACATGGGGTGAATTCGGCGGCCCTCCTGGATACCCTTGGCGACCTCGGACGCTTTGGGACTAGTCGGAGTCCTTCGGGGCTCCGGATACCAGGATCATCAAAAAAAAAAAATTTATATTTAGATATTTGTATATATTTTGATTTTTTATGATTTTGTTATATAGGGAAACCAAGTTTTGTATCGTTTAAGAGTTCATACAAGATTAAAGAAACTTCTTACTTCTTATTGTCAAAAGAAAAACATGGATTACCACACTGTTCGTTTTCTTTACGATGGAAATCGTGTTAACTCTAAAGAAACTCCTCACTCGTTTTTTTACTATCTTATATCTTCCATAAACTTTATTGTATATTAATCTTGGAATTGATCTTATTTTATGTGTTTGTTGTAGCTATTAATGGAAGAAGGAGATGAGATATATGCGGTACTTGAACAAATCGGTGGCGGTTTTTATGCGTATTAATTTTCGTGTGTTTTTACTTTTTTAATTATGTATGGTAACATTGTTATATTTTAATTAATGTTTTCTATGTTCATCTTCTATAAGTTTTGATGAAACTAAGTATGCCCAATCTATACTATTTATAGAACAATTGCATAGAACAAAGGACAATACAAATTAGTTTGATATAATTTTACAGTGATTTACTATCAAGGTATGTTAATTTGTACATATGAATAAGAAAAGTTCTACCATATGCCATCGATCCTAATCAAAGTGCCTTTGTTCAACACCGGTTACTCTTGGAGAATATTCTTCTTGCCACGGAAGTAGTCAAGATTACCATAAGCCTTCTCTATCCCCCCGCTCCACACTTAAACTTGATATCTCCAAAGCGTTTGATACTATTAATTGGTGTGACGGTTTTGCAGGTGATGGGCTTCCCAGATAGATTCATTCACTGGATATACATATGCATCTCAACAGCCTCATTCTCCATTATGGTTAACGGTGAGCCAGCGGGTTATTTTCCAAGTCGTCGTGGTATACGACAAGGATGTGCTCTCTCTCCCTACC
>OVBE01015402.1:0-11502 GCA_900406425.1 Iberis pinnata | reverse complement strand
CCATCTGTTGAAAGTCCTAGACGTATGTTCCTTTCTTCAGCTGAAAATGATGGGTATATGTCATTCATCTGACCCCATATGACAGAATCAATTGGGTGACGAAGCATTCCATATGTGCTCTTATTATTAAAATGCCATCTTATATTCTCTGCCATCTCTTCACACCTAAACATTCGTTTTAGCCTTGGGATAATGGGAAAATACCTCAACACTTTTTGTGGAACTGTCTTCTTAATCTCACCAGTATGCTTATTAATCTTCCATCTAGAAGTCTTGCATTTTGGACAATTGTCAAGCTTAATAAACAACAATCATTTATGCATGCATGAATCTTCTGATATCCCATGTTAAACGTGTTCAGAAACTTTTTAACATAATAAAGTGATGTGTAAAGGAAATTATCTTCCGGTAACATATCATGCAATATATTCAGCAGGTTATTGAAGCTCTTATCAGACCATCCATTCTGTGTCTTCAGTCTAAACAACGAGACAATGGCAGATAGTTTACTATTGTTTGCGCAAGTTGGATACAAAGGTGTTTCAGCACCCGCTAACTTTGCTAGGAACTCGTCTTCTTTATTATCTTCTGTCTCTACCGTCTCACCTATGTCATTGCTATTAGTTAATTCTTCATTAAACCTCACAACTGCTTTATACAACCCAATAATTTCATCATTATAGTTGTTGTCTTTGCTTACCACTTCAGCCTCATTATATGTTTCTCCATGATAGTACCAAAATTTTTGCAATTTGTAACTTCCATCCATTCCCCTAGTTACAAGATGAGACACAACTTCACTGCTTGAGTGGCGATCGATATTGCGACAGTCAATGCAGGGGCAGACTATAACATCTATGTCACCAAACGATGCAACAACACAATTGACAAACTTTCAAGCACCTCTCTCGTAGGCATGATCAACTCTATATGGGAAAAAAGGAAAAAGGTGTTTTACTATAAATTATACACCAACTAAGTTTAATTTGTTCATACCTGTGAAGATGGACCCATGCCTTCTCCAACATTTTTTGACCTCTGATTCTCAAGACTACAATTTGATCGATTAACTTTCCACTTCCGTAAGTCTCTTTTTTATCTCCGTCAAAATCGCGACTACAGCTCCATCGAATTCCAATTCCAGCTTCGCCGAAGGTGAAAAAGTTTCGTTGATTACGGGTTTCGAAGAAAATAAAAAATTGCTGAAGATTAGATGACACTATTTAGGAGTTATAGAATAAAGTAGCAAAGAAAATATTATTTTTAGTAAAAATTTTGCTAAGTAAAAAGAAATTAAAATGGAAACGTCAAAATAATAAGTAAGTTTTCGCGGGATAAGATACCGCTTCATAAAATCTCTTAATAGCACTAATTATGCGCTATTAAAAATGTTGGCAACCCTCGCGACATCTACGATAGCACTCCAGTAATTCGTGCTATTGTGGAGTGATATCAATACTACTTTTTCTTGTAGTGTGGGACAAGAAGCATTCATAAGATGACGTTGAGCTAGTGTTGGGAAAGTAGGTAATATATTCGAGCATATGCGCCATAAGAAGTGCTTGAGTTTTGGAGCTATCGGTAATTGCCAAATTTGTCCTGCTAAAATTGTGTTAGTAAACAGCGTTGATGGCGAAGACACGTTAATTTTGTTACTTTCAAAAGCTAGTCGGTATGTTGATCGAACAGTAAAATTTCTGTGAGTAGTATAATGCCATAAATAACGATCTGGTGTAGGAACATGTGGAATGTATATTTTCCGAATTATCTCACGGTCGTGGGGAATTATATGTTGACACAAGGCCATTTTATTCCAGGTTTTACTTTCCCAATCATAGAGATCCGATACCACCATTTCTCGAGACGTTTCAGATATTGTTCGTGCAGGTCGAGGAGTTGTGTGTAACCATGACTCATAGCTGATCTGTATGGAGTGTCCATCACCCATATCAGTGCGTAATCCTTTCCTTAAAAGTTCTTTACCAAAGCAAAGAGACTGGCATCCAAAAGAAGAGTGTTTAGTTGGTCGTCCATTCAGGATACTTCCATTAGTATAATATCTATCCCTAAGAAGGTGAGCTAGTATAGACGATGGTTGGTTCAAAATATTCCATGCTTGGCTAGCAAGTAGAGCTTGGTTAAAAAGAGTCAAGTCCCTGAAGTTTAGTCCTCATAATATTTTTGGGTACTTTAATTTTTGCCATGACATCCAAGACATTTTCCGATGTGTTATGGTTCCTCCCCACCAAAATTTAGACAACAAACTATCTATAATATCCTTGGTGATAGTATTCGGTATTCGAAAACAATTCATCGAATAAACTGGCAATGCCAGTGCTATATTCTTAATAAGTATTTCCCGGCCCGCCGGTGATAAATATCCGTGTTGCCAACCCGTCGTTGTTGTACTTTCTCCGAGATATAAGAAAACAATTATGGCTTCTTTCTACCAAATTGTTCTGGGAGTCCTAAATATTTCCCCCTCCACCAATCTTCGTAGTGCCCAAAACAGCTTTGATTCGCGCACGAGTATGCTCAAAAACTTTGTTACCAAAAGTAATTGTGCTCTTGTCAAAACTGATTAACTGTCCAGATGCCTCAGCGTGCAGATCAAATATTTCACGTAGGCGAATACTATTAGCATGGTCAGCTTTGACAAAGAATTATGAATCATCAACGAATAAAAGATGACTTATCGATGGGGCTTGTCGACATACTTGGATACCTTGAAGCTCATTTTTCTTTGTTGCAGCTAATATTTGAAAACTTAATGCATCAGCACAAAGGATAAATAAACATGATGACAGAGGATCACCTTATCGTATTCCCCTTTGTGGACAAAAGTTACCATATGGGCTTCCATTTATCAATACCGAGAAAGAAACAATAGTAATACATTGGAGTATCCATGTTATCCACTATTGTGAGAACCCCTTCTTAATGAGTACATCCTTTAGAAAATGCCATTCCAGTAAGTTATTTTGTTTCAATTATTATCTTCTTTTTAAATGATTACGAAACTTTTATTTCATCATTCTTTTATACCATCGGGTTTCTTGGTTAGCATCTTTTCGAAAATAAATAGTTGTTTTCATACAATATAAAAAATAAGTTTGCAATGATAATTTTTTGGTGGACTTTAACAGGTACGCTTTGTTGTTGTTTTATGGTTTTACCGATTTTATTGTTGTCAACATCATCACCATTGTATCCGTCCAAACTGTTCAAACTCATATTGGAATAATTAATCCCGACACTTCTTTGAGAAGCCTAGAGATTCAAAAAATTCCTCATCATGGAAATCTCATCATCGTACGAGATCACTTTATCAGGGTGATTCAATGCATCAATTACCACATCCCTGGCTTGAGTCGGATTTAGATACAAGACAAAAATTAGGAAACTTGACAGTTATAAGTAAGAAAATCAAGTCAAAACTGTAGAAAGGGAAAGAAAAAGATAGAGCGAAGATTATTGCCTTTTGAATCTCATATAACTTTTAAGCACGAATATACTGAAAATCCACAAGTAGTAGTCCAAGCACTTGAGCTACGACATTAAAGAACACATCTGTTTTCTTCTGAAAGTCAAGAAGAGGTTGATACACATGAATGGATGGTGGACGCTTAGAGCAAGATTATTGCTAGAACCCAAATTAAGGTTCTTTAGATTAATTTATTAAGGATTAGAGAAAAATTAAGAAACTTCACTTGTTTTAGGGGAATAATGATAGAACCAAGTGGTGGATCTTTAGAATAAAATAATATTATTTTTGTAATTATAATTTTTTAATTGAAAATATTTGAACATACATTTGAAATATTTGAACATAAATTTTATGAAACTAACTAGTCAATGCATTAATATTTGAACATAAAACCAAAAATCGACATAGAACCGAAAATTTTGGGTATTTTTGGGTATTTCGGGTCTGAAATACCCGAACATGATATAGAACCGAATATTAGAAAAGTATCGATTGGGTATTCGAATTTAGGATCTGAAGAACCAGAACCGAACCGAATACCCGAAAGCCCAGCCCTATACAAAATTATGAATAAAAAAAGTGGAACCGAACCGACCCGGAACCAACAAAAACCGAACCGAATATTAGAAAAGTATCAATTGGGTATTCGAATTTAGAATCCGAAGAACCAGAACTGAACCGAATACCCGAAAACCAAGGTCTAGAAAAAATTATGACAAAAAAACAACTCAACAAAAAAAACAAGGCCAATAACATGACGCCACGCGGCGGTTCTGATACTTGTTCAAAGTATCTCAACCAAGACTCGTTTCTCCTCTTTTCCCAATTTTTATTATTATTTTTTTAAGATTCGGCTGAGGTACACCGATAATCATGCTCTTACTATCTAGAATACATGATCAAGCATGGTTCAATATAATTTCTCACATCTTCGATGACATACCCGTACCTATAATCTACAGTTACGATAATAATCATCATTTGTTGTTTTACATGGAGACAATGAATTATAAATCATTACTGGCCAAATAAAAAAAAAATTTGATAAAAGGCTTCCAAAAAAAAGTTTCAAGTAAGCAAAATCACTAATATCTTTATTTCCATGCATAGAAGCCTTAGTTTCATAACCACATACCGGTTTAAAGGAAGGAAGATGTATCTTACCGGAAAGCTTGAAGATGTTACTTGAAAAAGTGTTAGGGAATCCTCCATGAAATTGTTGGGATAAGCTTGAAAGAAACTTGATGATTAAGTTATATATTTTCTATTTAAGTTTGGAGGAGATAAGGTTAGGAGAATATCTACAATATATTTAGGAGTTATCTATATATGTTTAGGAGATTATCTAATCTAATAGAAATCCAATTAGGAATAGGAAATATTAGACTATATAAGGAGATACCTAGGTGTGGCATAACTTATGAGATTTGAGAGGTTTAGGTTTTGAGAGATTTTCCTAAATCTAATAAAGAAGAGTTATTTCTTTATTTATAAGTCTTATATTCCAACAGAAATGTGACAAATTCAGTCACTTGTGAAATGCTCCATGTTTCTCTTTCTTTTCCAGTCTTGGTACTTCATTGAATAGAAAAGGGAGATGACGTGACCAATAATCGATGCACATGTATTGTACGTCTTTAGGCCATTGTTTCTCCATTTCTTCTTCAATATATCATCTGGCCACACTTCTATCAATTTTTGGTGGAAATTCCGGAAAGTTGAGACATTTGATATTTTATCCAATAACCAAAAATGATTCTGCACCAAACGCAAAAGAAAAAAAAAAAAAAAAACTGAAAGAAACCGACAAAAGACAACCACAATAATGAGTATTTGATTATCAAAAATGAATACTTCTTAAGGGAAAAACGTTTGCTTAATGGAGAAAGCAACATTATAAAATCACATATTTGGCCATCAAATAGTGAATAAGAAATATCTATGTCAAACAGTAAAAGAAAAAAGATACCAAAAATAATAACATTGATATTTCATTGTATTAATGGATCTAATACAAAGACAATAACAAAGAAAATACAACACTCAATAAAAAATTTAGTAAAAAAAAGTAAGCAAATGAAAAAGTAGAAACGAGTCTCCTCATCTTATTTAGCTAATTTGAAGAAAAAAAATTGAGAAACATAGCACTATTCTCACATCATTGGTCACATTTTTCGTTATAACCAAAATATATTGTTACATTTCGGACCTTTTAAGCCATAAACCAAGATAGTTTGATATCAGACCACAATAGATCAACTAAATGTTCCCACATCACCAACCAATGTTTAAAAATAAAATTATGTGTAAAAATTGGTACGTAACTGTTCGCGCGAATGTGCGGGTTTAACTTATAGTACTAAAAAAGAACAGTGCGTGTATGGGGAATTAGTTCTGCAGTTGTTCACAAAACTTTTTCTTTTGTTTTCCCAATTTTTTCACTTCTTCGCTTTTGACATATTCTCTCGATCAGATTTGGTTCATTTTTAGATTAGTAACTGTTTCAATTTTGAATTTTAAGATTTCTAATTCTAGGTTTTGTGCAATCGTTCTTATATTGTACTAATTTTGTTTAGGGTTGTGTGAAAGTGGGTGAAAACTTGAAAGAAAAACAAAGAGAAAAATATGAAAAACTCAATCTTTATTCATGATTTCTTAATAATGTAAAATGATTACGAAGCTTGAAAATATAGAGAAACCAAGATCTTCTTTTTATGTGACAGATTGTGACTCACTAGAGTCCAATTTTAAGGAATAAAATCTGTTATGGAGCTGCTTGAATTGATGAGCTGGAGTTGGTATATTCTTCACATATTTCACATGATGGAGACTCTGCTTTTGATTCAGAGAGCCATTAGTGAGGAGTTGATCTTGAGGTAGACTGTCTAAGGTTTTGATACACCCACTCAAATTTGGTGTAGGCTGATATATTACGCCAAGTTTGCTTCTGAGCCGTTGGAATGGTTCGGGAGGTAAAGATTTAGTGAAGATATCATCTACCTGTAATGCTACTGAAATGTGCCTAATAATCAATGATTTGAGAGCTACTCTTTCTCTTACATAGTGATAGTCAACTTCAAAGTTCTTGGAACGAGAATGGAATGTTGGATTAGATGATAAGTAAACAGCTGAGAGGTTGTCACACAATAATTCTGAAGCTTGTCCAATGTAATACCGGTTTCTTTTAGCAGCTGTTGGAGCCACAAAACTTCAGATGCTGCAAGTGATAAGGTTATGTATTCAGCCTTTGTTGAGGATCTTGATACAATTGGGTGTTTCTTAGCTGACCAGGAGATGATATTGGAGCCAGGGAATGTACAAAATCTACCTGTTGATCTTCTTGTATCTTTACAACCAGTCCAGTCTGAATCACTAAAGCAATTGAGTGAAGAATCTTAGCTAATGTTGATGTTAATACCCATGTTTGTTGCTCCTTTTAAGTACCTGAGGATGTGTATGAGGAGATGAAAATTTGCATCAGTTGGAGTGTGCAGTTTTTGACATATATAGTTGACAACAAACTGTATATCAAGTCTTGTGAGTGTGAGATACTGTCCTGATTGTTGTTATCTTAACAACAGGGCTGAAGGTTTCAACATAATCTATACCTTCTTCTTGCTCATAACTTTTAGCCACTAGTCGAGCTTTGAGCTTGTTCAAAGTTCCATCAGAATTTAACTTCTTTTAAAAAAACCCATTTGTATCCAAGAATGTGATCCCTTGCATTTGAAAGCACCAAGTCCCAGATTTCAGTGTCATGCATAGTGGTGATTTCCTCTTTCATAGCTTTTAACCAACATGCATCTTTTAGAGCCGTTTTGACTGTCTTTGGTTCTGTATAGTTGTTTGTGATTGCAAGTGATGCATACTTTGGATTTGGTTTGTGAATTCCATACTTTGCTTTAGTATTCATTAGGGGAGGAAGCCTCTTGTTGAAGCAGTAGTTTCTCCTCTTGTTCAAGTGTTTGAGGGTCTACTAAATTAGTGTTTGGCTGACTCAGATTCTTCTAGTTGAGAATCAGTTAACTGAAAATCTTCTGAATTTTGCTAAGATGATTGTTCAAAACTTGATTCTGGAGCTGTATTGTCATCCAAGAGAATGTTTGGAGCAGGTGTTTCCTGCTCAGTAGGAGCTAGAAGAGTATACCTTTGTGGTGTGTCTTCAGTATTTGAGTTGGTTGATAAGTCCAATTCACTGTCTTTTGTTTCATATCTCCAAGACTGCAATGCTGTTTGCAGAGGTGATGCAGGTTGAAGAAGTAGCTTTTTGTACACATGTTCATAAGGGAATTCAAATTCATTAAATAAGACATGTCTACTAATATAGACTCTAGCAGTTGGAGGATGCAGACATTTGTATCCTTTATATTTTTCATTATAGCCCAAAAACACACATAGGAGAGATTTAGGATCAAACTTGTGTTTGGCAAATGGTCGTAAATATGGATAACAGGTGCAGCCAAAGAAACTCAGAGACCTAAACATTGGTGCAATGTGATGTAGAACTTCAAATGGACTCTTATGATCTAGCAGTGTTGAAGATGGAAGGAGATTGAAAAGAAAATTAACAGTAAACAGAGCTTCAACCCACAATTACTAAGGTACTTTACTCTAAAACATCATTGTAAGTCCCAATTCAACAATGTGTCTATGTCTCCTTTCAGCAATTTCATTCTGCTGAAGTGTATGAGGGCATGATATTAGTTATTTGATACCACAGTTTGCAAAGTGAGTGATAAACTGATTACTGGTAAATTCACCCTCTCCACCACTTTACACATGCATATCTTCTGTTGGAATTATGTTTCTACCTTCTTTTGATATGACATAAACACATAATAAAAATCAGAATTTCGTTTAAGTGGATAGAACTAGGTAAATCTTGAGAAATTATCAAAGAAAACGACATAATATTTAAACCCTTGAGCTAAAATAATAGGAAAATGTCCCCACATATCATAATGAACACGTTCTAGGGGGCCTATAAGACACAAAATCAGAAGATTTGAAGGGAATTTTAGTGCTTTTTCCTAATTGACAAGCATCACACAGACTTATGCATGTCTTATTTAACATTGGACCTTTATTCTTGGCTAGTAACTGGAGAATGTCTTCATGAGGATGACCTAGCCTCTTGTGCCACACCTTACTACTTGCAATATGCTGCCTATTTGAGTAGAAAGCCATGAACTTATCATTATACAGTACATATAGATCCTTAAACCTTCTTCCTTGAGTCAACAACATGTTTGTCTACTTGTCCTTAACAACCACAAAATCAACATAAAATGTAAACTCACAAGGGTAATCAGCAGTGAACTTGGAAATTGACAACAATGACTTTGTAATGTTAGGACAAACTAAAACATCAAGTAAATGTAGCTTACCTTGTTGAGTGTGCAAAGCTATTGAACCTACTTGTGTGATAGGAAGAAAGTCACAATTCCCAACCATTATTGAATCATCACCTGGATAAGGCTGAGAGTGCTAAAGCTGATTTGTTGAGTTTATGACGTGTGCAATTGCACTTGTATCATGATACCACTCTTGTCCTGACATTTGATTCTATTCTGAGACTAGCATTGTGTTAAGGGCATTGTAAGTATCATATGGAGTATGATAATCTTGATCAAATATGTTGTAGCACTTAGCTGTAGAGTGATCATACTTTCCATAGATCTGGCAAGTTGATTTGTTGTTGTTGTTTTCTGCTAATCTTGTTGAGAATTGTTGGTAGAATCCTCTACCACGTGTTGAGAAAGATCTTCCTCTTCCTCTTGAGCCTCTATTGTTATATTGACCTCGTCCTCTATTGTTGTAACCTCTTCCAGAGTAGAAGGCTATATGTGGTGAGATCTCTTGTGTTTGAGTGTAGGCCTGCAGTTTATCATCAAAGCCAACAAGTTTGTACACCACATCTTCAAAGGATGGTTCAACATTGCTGTTCATTGAGTTCTCTATTATAATACTTATAGACTAATATTCCTTTCCAAGTCCCTTTAAAGCTCCATAGATGATTTCTTGTTTTGTTAAGGGAAAGCCTATCGAATCTGGCTTGTCACACACACTCTTGACTTCACTGAGATATTCAGTCATAGTCTTTTGATTCTTCACCATTCCTTGGATTTTTCTCTGCAACTCAAGCTTTCTTGTAGTAGAGTTCCTGTTGTATTTCTTTCCTAAGCAGTGCCAGACTTCTTGAGATGTATTGATACCATAGATACCCTAAGAGCTTCTTCAGAAAGAGATCCAAAAAGCCATGCTTTGACAAGTTGGTCTTTTTGCATCCATTTTTCAAATTCATGGATTTTTTTCTTATGTCACCACTTCACCATTTCTTACTGTGATTATAGAAGTTGGGCGTTGACTATCACCAGTTACATAGCCGAGAAGTTTTTGGTTGGACATGAACGTTTCAAGATAAGTTTTCCAGAGTAAGTAGTTTGAGGAAGATAGTTTAAGAGTGACACATTGAGTGATACTAAGAGATGAAAGATAAGAGGTATCCATAGATTTGATACTATGAAAACTTGAGAAAAAACTTAGAGAAGAAGATGAAAAACTCAATCTTTATTCATGATTTCTTAATAATGTAAAATGATTACAAAGCTTAAATATATTGAGAAACTAAGCTCTGCTTTTTATGTGACATATTGTGACTCACTAGAGTCCAATTTTATAATCAAATATGTTATAGAGCTTCATGGATTGATGAGTTGGAGTTGGTACATTCATCACATATTTCGCATGATGCAGACTCTGCTTTTGATTCAGAGAGTCATTGGTGAGGAGTTGAGCTTGTATGGACTTTGCTTGTTTTGGTTTAGGCCCAGTCTTGAGGCAATTGCATGTTCACAAGGGAACTTGTCGACATCAAACCTCTTGCAACTACAAGTTTTCCCTGTTAAATTCACAAAATAATTTTTTGCATCAGTTCCATTAACACAATATTCAAACTCACAACCGTTCAACTCGTTCAGAGTCAAAACCGCAGCTGTTTTACATCTAGCATGCATTAAATTATGGACAACCGACACCAATTTAACATTTTCCGGATAACCAACAGCATCATTCCTATTCTTATTAAACCATTCAGAAATCTTCTCAATTATCGAGTCAATCATGGGTATTATGGAGTATTTCCTTGCATTGTTAAAAACGTTGTTCATAGATCCGCCGAGTTTGTCGTGTCTATATTATACCTCACTCCTGGGAAATAACACCACGCCCATTTGTCCACCGTAACACTGTCATCCAGATAAGTAGCAGTATATATCTTCATAAACACGTTGAAACTCAGCTTCAGAATATATCTTCCCACACTGTATAAATTTCTCAGCAACAAACTCCTTATTGGCATTAGAAACTTGACTTCTCACATTTTGTGACAAATTCCATAGACAATAGCCATTCTTAGCGTTAGGATACACGTGGAATATCGCCTTGATCAGACTCGGGTTTCTGTCTGTAATAAACACCAATTCAGGATTGTTTGCTATGACAGTTTACAACGAACTAAAAAATTATCTCCAACTTGCGTCTTTCTCACCGTCAAGAACACCAAACACTAAAGGATGATGGTGATGATTAGGATCATGTGCAGTTGCAATAATCAAGACACCACCATATGCATTCTTGATAAAAGTTGCATCTACAATTATCACTTTCCTCATGGCTTGAAATCCTTAGATGCTAGCTCCTAAAGAAATAAAAAGATACTTGAATTTGTTTGTTTCATCCACCTCCAATCTTGTTGTTGTCCCATGATTCATTTTCTTTAACATGTACAACTAACTCTATAACATCTGGAAGCATTCTTCTGGATTACCACAAACATCTTTAACCGCTAGTTTTTCCCCTCTAAGTGCGGTGGAGTAAGATACTTTCACACAAAATCTTCCTTGGACCAGATCCATAAGAATTTTAGGAGATAGGGTGGCATATTTTCCTAGATAATTTTCATGTAAGATTGATGCAACTAGTCTTGGTGTTCTGTTCCTTCTACTGTTATTTGT
>OVBE01015401.1:0-11502 GCA_900406425.1 Iberis pinnata | reverse complement strand
CTTAAACAAATCGTTGTAGACCATGAATGTTCATGAGTCCAAGTTTCATGTGCCACAGATTAAGTTGTGATTCACTAGTTGTAAAACACTTAAGTTGTGGTTTCCGCATATAGCAGTTATTTCTATATTGTATTCCTAAGAGAATCATTTCATTATTCTCGTTTAGAGCCTTGTAGTCCACTTTGGTGGAAAAAAAAACTACTAACCCTTCATCACATAATTGACTAATAATAATGAGATTGGCTTTGAGTCCCTCGAGATTAGAGAAAGACTATGCTCCTTGAAATCAAAGACCCCAATTCGCTTTTGGTGGTTGTCTCATACTTAAGACTTGATCCAGATTCTTTGTTTCACTAATGAGCATTCGAATTTTCTTGTATTTTTCAGTCAGTGTTGACTCCATTACCTGTTTTTTCTTCCTTTCTTGTTCTATTACATCATATAGCCTATGTAACTTCACATTCATCTCTTGTTTTTCTTTCAGTTGAATCGCCAATTGTTCTTTTAATTTGTCAATTTCAAAATTTTTCTCTTTTACTAGATCTTCAGTTCCTTTTGATTCAACCTTGGTGGACTCACTTTGCTTCATTTCCAGTATATTTACTTGAGCTTTCAACATTGCCTTTTCTTTAATCAACAAAAGATTCTTGTTATCTAGCTTTACACACTTGTTGTACAAATTCTTGAGTTCCAATTTAGGATCAAAGATTTCATCATCAGAATCATTGTTGGATGATTCTTCTTCCAGACTTGCACGTGTGTGTGATACTAAGGCAAAAAAAAATTCAGCATCAGTTCTTCATCCTCTTCTTCTGTTTGTGACGTAAATGGAATTCCCTTTGGTTTAGTGGGTTTGTCTTCTTTAGTCTCCACTCTTCTGCCTTCAACATTCCCACAAGTTGTACAAACTTCATATGAGCTTTCCAGTGTCCAAAATTCCTTCATCAAGCAATACAGGTTTCTGAATAGAAATCAATTCCTTTATTGTCTCCATATTGTTCCTAGGATCTCAACATGTGTGTAATTTTGCTATAAAATCAGCAATGTGACATGTTATGATACCAAATGAAAGTTCTAACAAACAGAGATAACCTGATTTGTTTTTTTTTAAAAACCACATTTTATTAAGAACCACTTAACCAATCTTACAGATTTTTTTAATCAGATTTACTCGATGACAAGAACTCTTGACTCGACATTGACCAGTTCCTAATCAATCATGTTGCGCACACACCAACATGTGTGTAACACTCGTTTTTCACTCACCAAATAAAACTCAGACACTCTGTTTTTCTCACAGGATAAAATCTTTATGTTTTTCTTAGAAAGCGTCAAAGACCTACGTTAACTTAATATTTTCTTTTATACTTGCTTGATCTCTAAATCTTCAATTTAGAATCTTCTCTTAATCTTGATTCCCATAAATTTTCTTGTTAGGATCTTCTCTTCTGATATCCTCTATGGCCAAAATTCATTCTTTAATAATTGCAATTTGGTTTCTCAAAGTCTCTAATTTAAAAGTTAGAGCCGTGAATAGACAATGCTCATCCGGGCTTCAGGTTGTTGCTGACGTAGTTGCTGCCATAAAAGCATAATTTTATGACATTGGTAAGAAAATATTTGTCTTCAGTTGCACTGGTGGCTTTGTTTTTGTGAAAAACATAGTTGATGATAAATGTTGGATGTAGGTATTGGTGCGGGAGCGGGAGTTGATGAATACAAAAATGTGATATGAAACGAATCACTGTAATAAATAAGAGACATATAGAGTATAAGATAAGGAGTAAGAAATCATGGAGAAAAATAATTCATATTTAATAATTATCATAAGAATACGAAAGAATGTATACAAGTGTAATGGTTACATGTTGAGTAATTAACGTCTTTTGTTTTGTCATATGACTTTTTAAATTATTACATATAAGTGTTTTGTGTTAATTAGAGACTTTTGAAAATCTAAGTTATAGATACTATAAACTACCTAATGATGTTTCTTTTCAAAACGTATAAGATGATATTTTATCATAAAATACAAGAAATAATTGTCTGTTGCACAAATATATATGAACTAAAATGTGTTTAAGTTCTACATGAAAGATTAATGCATTTACTTAAAATGTAACCAAAATAATAAGACAAATTTTATGAAACCAAATTTTGAAGTTATTAAACAACTAGTACCGTTATAATTTTATGATATTTTTGTTTGCTTGTCAACCGCTGATTTATAATATTCAAAGAATCACATATTACGTACCTTTCTCAAGTTTTACCCGTAACCAAATCGTTGAATGATTTAATAAACAAAACTTAACTCTTTGAAAGTTAATTAATATATAATTTTAACAAAAAGTAGTTAAATATATAAATATTAAAAGTCCAAGTCAATGCAAACTTAACACGCTATGTGTTTGCAGTTTGTAGGAATTTATCAGCGAGGCGATTGTATATATAAATTAAAAGTAACGAGTTTAATCATTAACGTGTGTTGGGTAAAATGGATCAGTGGCCAATTATATTCATAATAATTTTTTTCTGTTTTGGTGCTTTTGCCATTTTTCTTAGGGTCTTTAGAGACATCAGTTTTGAAGGTGGGACTCTTACTCTTAGGAGTAATGGTGGCTTCGGACGAGGAGGGGATGATGGAGATAGTAGCCACGGTGGAGGTTTTGGAGGTGGTGGTGGTGGAGGCGGCGGTGATGGAGGTGGAGGTGGTGGAGGCGATGGAGGCGGTGGAGGTGGTGGAGGTGGTGGAGGAGGCTGAGACTGATGCAATTTATTAACTGCTCATAGTTTGGTTAGCTAGACTGCTTCTATGTGTAAGTTTCTTTGCTTTTCTTTATGATCAGTCCTACCAAAATGTATTAGGACTTCATTTCTTTTTTATTCGTTTGCCAATTATAACGATGGATTTTCAAGGCTTTGAATGTTTTACGGGTGTGATTTTATTGTTTTTTTAATGAAATAAAATTATTTCATATTTTATTAAAAAAAACGTTGTTCCGTTCAAAATGACATTTTCTTATAGTTTTTCATGCAAAATTGATATTTTGTTTTGGTTGGGAGGATCTGAATGAAAATGTTCCGTTCAAAATCAGCATCTAAGATAGTAATGGTGAGAAACAACAACTTGTGACGAACTTTTGCGGAAACGGATCCAAAACAAGAAGTCTAGCCATATCACAATATACCATAAAATAGATAGACCTTAGCAATGATACCATGAAATACACTTTGGAATTATTTCAAAAATCTTATCGTTATCGAGTTGGTTGAAAATGAGACCCGCCAATATTTTAGGATTATCAAACGTTGAAATGACTAGAGTTAGATTAATGTAGGACCCAGAATTACCCCAATCATCAAAATTGACGAAAAAAGAGACAAATCCTGTCTATCAGGGACACACAGATGCGTCAACGAAAATACTGCAATTGATACCAAATCATGTCCAGTAGGGTCTCACTGATTCGTCTATTGATGTATTAGTATCGGATCCAAATATGGTCCACCGCACAAGCCTTAAATCAGATGGACCAGATACCAAATCATATGATATTGTCCACAAGTCGCAGAATCGTCCACCACAGCAGGTGATCCTGTCCACAGCCACGTAGAGATTACGTTGGATTCCACACGCCTTCTTCGTCGATTTTATGCGCTTGTCTATCGTAATTGCAAAATTATTGTCTATCTTCTCCAAAATACATTAAACAACCCTAATATACTTCATATACTATTTAAAATTGGTCACACAACAATTAGATGCCAGCACGTCTATTACTTTCATTTTCACCTACCAACTCGTCTACACAAATAACTTTTCATTTCCATCTACAAAAAATTACTTTCATTTGGTCCACGTGACATCAACAACTTGTCCGTTTAAGACTATAATGTCTCATTACTTGAATCAGAAGCCATTCAAACAACGAATCTTGTCCAGCAGGGTCTCACATATTCGTCCATTGAGGTATTAGTATCGGATCCAATCTGGTCCACCGCACAAGCCATAAATCAGATGGACAAATACCAGATCAACTAATATTGTCCACAAGTCGCATAAATTATCGTCCACCATAGCAAGTGATCATGTCCACATTGAGGTAGAGATTACGTTGGATTTCACACGCCTTACTTGTCGGTTTTATGCACTTGTCCATCGTAATTGAAAAATTATTGTCCATCTTCTCCAAAATACATTAAAAGACTCTAATCTACTTCATATACTATTTAAAATCGGTCACCCAACAAGTAAATTCCAGCACGTCCATTACTTTTATTTTCACCTACCAACTCGTCTACACAAATAACTGTTCATTTCCATCTACAAAAAATTACTTTCATCTGGTTCATGTGACTCAACAACTTGTCCATTTAAGAGTATAGTGTCTCATTACTTGCATCTGAAACCATTTAAACAACAAATCCAATCCAGCAGGGTCTCACATATTCGTCCATTGAGGTATTAGTATCAGATCCAATATGGTCCACCGCACAAGCCATAAATCAGATGGACCAAATACTTGATCATCTATTATTGTCCACAAGTCGCATAAATTATCATCCACCACATCAGGTGATCCTGTCCACATCCAGATAGAGATTACGTTGGATTCCACACGCCTTCCTCGTCGGTTTTATGCGCTTGTCCATCGTAATTGCAAAATTATTGCCATCTTCTCCAAAATACATTAAAAGACCCTAATCTACTCATATACTATTTAAAATCGGTCACGCAACTATTAGATGCCAAAATATCCATTACTTTTATTTTCACCTACCAACTCGTCTTAACACATAATTGTTCATATCCATCTACAAAAAAATTACTTTCATCTAGTCCACGTGACATCACAAAATTTTCCATTTAAGAGTATAATATCTCATTACTTGCATCTGAAGCCATTTAAACAACAAATCTTGTCCAGCAGGGTCTCACATATTTGTCCATTGAGGTATTAGTATTGGATCCAATCTGGTCCACCGCACAAGCCATAAATCAGATGGACCAAATACCATATCATCTGATATTTTCCACAAGTCGCATAAATTATCGTCCACCACAGCATATGATCCTGTCCACAGCCAGTTAGAGAATAAGTTGGATTCCACATGCCTTCCTCGTTGGCTCTACGCGCTTGTCCATCGTAATTGCAAAATTATTGTCCATCTTCTCCAAAATACATTAAACGACCTTAATCTATTTCACATCTATTCAAAATCGGTCACACAACAATTAGATGCCAACATTTCCATTACTTTCATTTTCACCTACCAACTCGTCTACACACATAACTGTTCATTTCTATTTACAAAAAATTACTTTCCTCTACATAAAAGTACTTTCATCTGGTCCACGTGACATCACCAACTTGTCCATTAATAGTATACTGTCTCATTACTTGCATCTGAAGCCATTTAAACAACACAAATAACAACAACAACAAAAAAACACATTCATATGTTACCTTAAATCACACTGGAGGTTTAACTGCACACCAGCTCAAAATTAATGGTGGCTTCAACTATCTTCTCTTCAATTTACTTCCTATTAATTTTGATTTTTATAGAAACATATAATCATATTTAAGGTTAGTTAATGCTCCTTTTGTGCTACATCCATTCCCATCAAACTCATCGCCACTCCAAGAAGGGTATAAGCGACTTTACGCAATGCCAAAACACATGTACTTTATGGTGCATTGTATAAATTCTCTCTATTATGGCATTTGATTAAAATAATGTGTTGCTATTATGGTATAAATGGTAAAAATTCCTTGTTTTTTAATTTTATAAATTGAGTATTTTTTGTTCTTTATTTAAGAAAATATGTACTTTTGTTTTTTAATTTGAAAAATAAGTATTTTTTAATCACAAAAATCATTTATCATTCATACAAACAGTTCACCGCTCACATCATTCACGAATATTTGGCTTCTAGGGATAACATTTATATCTAATTTTTCTATGTAGACAATAGCTAAGATGTTGAATATAATAATCCAATTAACAAACTTCTGTCATGGACAATTATGGACATATTATTCAATTCAACTGTACACTAGGCTCAGAAAAATTTGCGGAAATTTAGGAAAAAGCTCTGATACCATATTGGATAAAATGAGCTAAAAATTTTATTCAATTCAATTGTACAAATTTGATTATATACAAATGTAAAATATTGGTTTAATTCTAACTGTAACTAAACCAGTACTAAACCAAACTAAACCAATTACAAATTTACAATCTCAATAGAAGAAAAAAGTATTGAGGTCGAAGGTCAAGGTGATATGGACCATGACGAGTTCCAACATAAAGAAAGGGTAGATGATTGTTTGGTCAACCTGGTGAAATCAGAGAATTTGGATCTGTCCGGAGAAAAGCTGTTGGAAAGGAGAAGTGGAACTAATGGAGAGTGTAAGAGAAGATCATAAACGCAAGAAAAATCGATTACGGAACTTAGATAGAGGAAATATGCCTGAAACTTCGTCATGTGGTTCTATTGCTTACCATGGATGGAAATTGTGAAGGAATAGAACTATCATGGTCTGGTGGCTAGGATTTTCTTTAACAGCTTTGAATTTATGCAAAAATTACGTATGGTTTATTGATTAGAACCAACAAAATCCCATCGAGTTTGGAGGTTTGAAAATTACCAAGAACACGAAGAAAACGAGAGGGTGAAAAAGATAACAATAGGTTGGGTTGTTTTGCAAATTAGTTTTAGGTTTTATGAAGTTTAATTTGGTTTGATTTAATATGGTTTTGCAAAGATAACAATATGTCGCCAGGGTCGATTCCAATTGTGGACAGATTCGTTTGGTCTATTGGAGAGAAGAATTATACGAAGTATTGCACAGCAGCAACTTGGGAATGCTTGCGTCCGAGAACGCCACCAAAATCGTGGACAAATGTAACATGGTTCAAAGGTGATGTTCCTAGAAATGCTTTTCTTTTGTGGCGTGCTGCTCTTAATCGTCTTCCAACTAGAAATAGACTGCTTCAATGGGGCATTAATACCTCACCTCTTTGTGGTTTATGCTCTATGTATGAGGAAAATAGAGATCACCTCTTCTTAAGATGTGAGTTTAGTATGCAGGTTTGGTTCCTAGCAATGTCAAGACTCAGGTTTGGGCAAATAGCTTTCCATAACTGGTCAGCGTGTATGGCCTGGGCGCAATCCACTTCGTCCACATCTCCAACACTTCTTCGGAAGATTGTTCTTCAAAGCGTTGTCTCACACCTATGGAGAGAACGTAACACCTGGATTCATGACAACATATCCATCTCACCATTGATGTTGTTTAAATTCATTGACAGGGAAGTCAAGAACACCATCTCAGCAAAGAGAAACAATGCAAGATTCGATCGTCTGATGGCAGCTTGATTGTACTAATTTAGCTGTCCTTTTAGAAAATTATATCAACTCTGTTTTTAATTTTTTTGGCAGAGATTTTTTGTATAGGCTACAGCTAATGTAACCAAACCCTCATTATATGAAATTAACGTTCCTAACAAAAAAAAATGGTTATAATGTGTTTGGTAAACATTACCGGAATTAACTGGATTGGTGGTTGCGAAATATAATTTGAGGGATATACACATTTAAAATTTTCAATTGAGGGTATATAAATTTCCAACTTTGCTTTTAGGGAGATATAGTAAGTAATCTTAGTTTTGGGTGGAAGGAAATGATGCTATATAAAAATTGTGAGGGGAAAAAGATTGTTAACTTTAAATAATTTAATAGTATTCTTAGAATATTTCAAAATATATGATATATAAAATATTTGTGGTATCCCATAGAATTTATTTTTAATCATTAACCCAACATTTCAGGGGTGTCTTGTTTGTTTGTCAATAACCATGAAACCGTAATCTTCTGTTTGAAATGTATGCTGTTATACATGGCCCAGTGTTTCTTTTTCTCAACATTGTTTGTTCTTTTTAACAAAAAAAAACATTGTTTATTCTTATTTTATTTACACAAGAGGAAAAGAAGAAGAATAAGGGAGACAGAAACATGATAAGACATATGTCTCTCTCACTTTTACTTTATTTAATATAAAATAAAAGGGTGGTTAAAAAGAATAAGAGCTATGTGAAGAGTCCCACCATTCAAAGAGAACTCCACAAGATGAACATTCAACCATTGGAGTATTGTGAATTGATTCTTTTTTGATATCTTGCAGACATACATCATTAACAATCTAATTTGAGAAGATATTCATTATCATTAGGCTCTTGCAGAACTACAGTTAACGAAAGAGGACATTAAATTATTGTAGCCTACCACTTACTACGTGGCTTTATCATACATGTTTTCTCTTTATTGATGAAATATCAAACATGTTCTTAGATTGAATAACTTTTTATTTCATTCAAAATTATACGATTAAAAATAAATAGAGCAAAATCAAACGACCAGTAATTTATAATTCTATCAGTCAAAACGAAGTAAAAAATAAAAATAGTTATGAGGTAAATGATCAAGTTAATTGTCATAAACAAATTCGAATGAGGTAGATGCTATAAAATTCGTAGGAACTTCGAAAATCATACTATATCTTTTATCTAGTTTAAGTAACATCACTTGATCATCCATCAATCTGAATTTCACCATAATGATTTTTTTCAATCTCGTAAAGATCTTTTATACAAGATAGCAAAAAAATTATGTTAAATAAAAAATTCTTTGGTATCCAAACCGAGAAGAAAAATCTTCAAAAGCCCCCTCAAGTCCTCAAATATGAGATTTTTGCATCTCCAAAAACAACTCCAAAACCTCAAATTTGAAGTTCTATTTTTTTAATTGCACTATAGTCCTCAAACTTATAAAATACTTATAAATAATTCTATTAAGTTTCTTTTTGATCATTTTAATCCTTAAATTTTATATAATCTAACTTTAAAACTTCTTAAAATAAAATATATATATATATATATATCACATAAAACTTTAACTTATTTTACAAAATAAGAACATTACATGAAATAAATATACTACAAAAGTAAAGCAACAAAACAAATCACAAATCACATAAAATATTACACAAACAAAATTATAAAACACATAAATATTACACATAAAATATTACAATTTACTAAAAATCAGGTAAATTTGATCATGGACCTCCAAAAATATTCTCTATAAATATTTGGTGTAACTGAAGGTTGTAGTTGTTCTTGATTTCTTTTTTGTATAATTATTACTTGTTCAGATCGGATATACTCACGAGCATTACTATCACTGGTAAAGTCTAGATTTGTTAACAATATTTTGTTTTCATCATGCATTTCTTTTAGTGCTAACTTTTTTGCTTGATTTTTCAAACGTAATTCGTTATTTTTTTCTCTAGTTGCAGCACTTTCTTTTAAGAAATCTAGGATTTGTTCATTTGATGAGACTAAAGTTTCAACAGATGAACGATTACCTTCGTCGATCTTTCTTTTGATTTTTGCTTTCTTTGATCCAATAGGACGTTGTGATGAATTTGATCCACCGGATGGACAGGACAATATGTCGGTTGTAGTGGAGCACCCACAATTATTTTTGAGGCAGTTGCAGATTACGACTTATGGATATGGCATGCATATTTTGGTATGCCAGGTAGCAACAATGACATCAATGTTTTGAAGTCATCTAATTTATTTTCAAAACTTGCTCAAGGTATGTCTCCTCCTGCTAACTATATTATACAAGGAAAAGAGTATAACATGAGTTATTATTTAGCTGATGGTATTTATCCCAAATGGAAAACTATTGTTCAAACTATACGTGATCCACAAGGACCAAAGAAAAAATTGTTTTCAACAAGATAGGAAGCATGCCGAAAAGATGTCGAACTTGCATTTGGAGTTTTACAATCCAAGTTTGCTATTGTAGTAGGATCATCACGTTACTGGAAGAAAGAAGTGTTGCATGATATCATGACAGCTTACATTATAATGCATAACATGATAATATAAGATGAACGTGATTTTAACGCACCGATTAGAGAAGCAAGACCAACACCAGAGGTAACGGTAGAAATGGCAGTGAACAAGACTTCTCGATTTTAACAATTGTTAGCTCGTAATATGGAAATTAAAAATAAAGCGACTCATTTATCACTTTGAAATGCATTAGTTGATCATATATAGGAGCACTTTGGAAATAGCTATGATCATTAAAAAAAATTATATTTTATAATTTAGTTTTTATGTGTTGTTAATGTTTTATGTAGTTTTATAACACAATATAATGTTTTGTTAAATAATGTTACTTGTAATATATATATATATATATATATATAATATGTTTTAGTTATTTATGAAAGTATTAAAATTTTAGTTATGAATAATTAAAATTACAAGGACTATCTTACAAAATACTAATTTTTATAACTTTAATTTGAAGGGTTTTTTTGGAGCAAAACCTGAAAAACCTCAAATTTGAGGTTTCTTTTTGGACATGCCCTTAGAAGAAATTTGATGGAAAAGTTCTCTCCTCCAAAAAAGTGGAGAAAACGATCTATCATAATCCAACAAGATGAAATTTGACTTAAATTCGTCATAAGAGTGAAATTTAAGTGACCGAGATCAAATAACTTCCCTGGGATATAGTTAATCAGTATTGATGGTCTCGATAATGTGCAATAGCTAAGAAATAAGATTTATTGGTCTATGCAAAATACTGCAACTAGTAGCAAGATAGGATTACATCTAGCCAAACTAAAAAGTAGAGAAGTCCACTGGATGTGATCTTTATCATTGTTTTCATATATATTATCTTTTTGGTGAAGATATTGGATATGCAGATATATGAGGAACATTCTTTCAATGCGGCAAAGCAAGTGGAGAGGGATTTTTCAGAGACATATGAGACAAAGATGGCAATGATAATTTGGTCCTCTAGTATTAAACAATAAAGTACTCGCCAATGAAAACTGCTTTAAAGACAAGTAATCGATACCATGACACTCGTTGTAAGTAGTCAACCACAAACTAGGATTAGTAGCATCTGCTATTAACACCAGCCAAGACAAGGTCCAACCTAATATCTGGAATCTCCTACAAGCTTAGCAAAACTAAGGACTAAGGACTCCTAAATTTAGCACTAAGGACTCAATGACTATGCCAACTTTGGAGCCGAGTGAAAGAGCACGCAAAAGATCTTCAGCCGTAGCAAGAACAGTCTTCTGCTCCAAAGCAAATCCATATCTATGTCGATATGGTTCTCTAGAAAGTTGATTAGTCATCTCTGGAAACATGGTGCTGATCTTAATCATTCTCGATTAAACATTTGAAGCTATCGCCTTCATGAGCGGTTGACGAACACAAACACACACAAAAAAAACAGGAGTGAAGAGGAACTACGAGACCCTCTGCCAACGACAAAAACAATGCAATTAAGTTTATTTTGATTTAGCCTAAAAAAGAACTAGAGTTGTAGAACAATAACTTAATTCAGAAAACTCTTCCCTTTCACATGCTTGAAGAAAAGGCTTTCAAATAATT
>OVBE01015400.1:0-11503 GCA_900406425.1 Iberis pinnata | reverse complement strand
ATATATTTTATAATTTTGTATATCTGTCCCAAATGGGATGTCGGAAATTCACATTCCTGTCCTGTCCCGTCCCGTTCCTGTTCGAGAAATGAAAAGATGTTCCATATGAGAATATATATTTTAATGGGACGGGAATTTTGGAACGAGTTCGGAACGGAACGAGAATTATGCCCACCCCTATTAACTAATAACTATAGTTTTTTCAAAAATAACCTAACTCTTTTATTGTTGTTTCTTTCATTGAACTTGATTTCGCATGATATAAACAGGCAAGTTATGCAAAATGTTATTATTTTTATATAAATAACAGTTTTTGTTCTCTCCTACTTGAATCACATCACCACATACATATACATGTATTTAAGTTTTTATTTTCATAATTTTGTTAATTATTTTCTAAAAACATATTTAACTACATATTACATATCTATATAAATGTTAAAATATGAATGAAATATAAAAATCATGTACTCCTTTCTTTTAAACATAAGAAATAAGAAAAAAGTGAAAGATAAATCATTACAATTGTTGTTAATGATTAGTTTCTGTTGCAATTTTCAACGAATTTTTATAATTATATTTAGTTAAATTAGTAACTAAAAAAAAATCTAAATTTATAACATTTTCAATTTTTATTTACGATATGTTTTTTAGTCCGATCATTTAGACTGATCCGACTGTAGAGTGGGTAATAATCTAGTTGTAAATATTTTAAACTTCTTTTCAATTAGAAAATATTGTTTTAGAAAGTATATGATTGATAAAAACTTTTTTTGTTGTTGGTGCGAAATCATCACGTTAAAGTTACCTCATGTGTGCATTAGTAATGTCTTAGTTAATAATTCCTCCATTTTTTAAAAATATTATCGTTTTAGCTATTATATTCTGTTGAAAAATGATATCGTTTTAGATTTTTAATGTAGAAATTTAATGAGTTTGACTTTTCTAACTATTATAATAATTGCACATTTTTTTTATTGGTTTATTTAGAATATTTAATGATATTTTGATGGAAAACGTAAATTTTTTAGTTTGTGTGAGAAATAAAAAAAAACAGGAGTAATAACTAATGATCATAACATGTATAAATAGATATTCATTTTCATTGCTAATGTCTTTCTCTCCTTTTTCAACAATGTCACTAAGTAACACTCTCTTCTTCTTCCTCCTCGCCGTGACTGCTCCTCGGCTTTCCACCGCCACTTCTGCCACAGACACTTTCATCTACGGCGGCTGCTCCCAGCAAAAATTCTCTCCGGGGTCTGCTTATGGGTCAAACCTAAACTCTCTTCTCACATCTCTAGTCAACTCCGCTACATACTCTTCCTACAACAACTTCACCGTCATGGGCTCTTCCTCCTCCGACACAGCTCGTGGCCTCTTCCAATGCCGCGGTGACCTCTCCATGCCTGACTGCGCCACATGCGTCGCACGTGCCGTCTCACAAGTGGGTCCCCTTTGCCCTTCCACTTGCGGTGGGGCCCTCCAGCTTGCTGGTTGCTACATCAAATATGATAATATAAGCTTCCTTGGCCAAGAAGACAAGACCATTGTCCTAAAGAAATGTGGGACCTCTGAGGGTTATAACACCGACGGGATTGGCCGGAGAGACGCCGTCCTCGCGGGACTAATCAACGGAGGAGGATATTTCCGAGCTGGAGGGTCTGGTGATGTTCAAGGTATGGGACAGTGTGTAGGAGATCTGACGGTTTCGGAGTGTCAAGACTGTTTAGGAACAGCAATCGGACGGCTCAAAAACGATTGTGGCACGGCCGTTTTTGGAGACATGTTTTTGGCTAAGTGTTACGCAAGATATTCCAGTGGCGATGCACAAAACTATGCCAAGACTCATAAATGTAACTTTCTTTGCCTATCATTATTATTAGTATAAGTTTTGATTTATCTTTAAAAATATAAATAAATCCGAAATTTTTAAAAGCTAGTCTTTTTAGGTTATATGTTATATAAAATTTAGGGAGCATATATATATTAGAAAATTTTCTTATATATAGGTATATTAAGGAAGATATATTATACGGAATTTTATTACCATTATCTTAAGTATTTTATTGTCATATATATATATATATATATATATATATAGTATATTATTCATTTAATATAATTGGAGTATATATGGTGGAAAAAAGAAAGTTTGGAGTATTTGTGTAGTCACTATTAAACTAGCATGTGTTATTGCTTTAGAGTTTTGTTCGAATAGTAAATTGAATACTAATTATATATCTTTTTTTTTGGTTTGGGTTAATTGGTGTTGAATAAAAGATAAAACAAACTATGGAGGAGAAAGGACATTTGCGATAATAATAGGACTACTAGCTGGAGTTGTTCTTCTAATTATCTTCCTTCTTTTCCTCAGAGGTGTTTGCACTCGTGGAGGTAATTTACATTTACATATTCTTCTTCGTTTACTTTATAAAATCTCTTTCACAAAATACATATAAGTAAGTACGTGATAAAACTTTCAATATTGAATGTTATATAGTATATGTAATATGCTTGCACGTGCATTGAACAATTGTTTCCATTATGTGAATCAAACGGCCATGAAGTACGATTACCTTTATATTTTAGGATATTCGAAGTTTTATGTAATATTTTGTATTATAATTAAAAATATTTCAGGTAAATAAATGTGAAAGTTCTGATTCGCAAGAGCGTGGATCTCAAAGAAGCTAAATTACAGAGGAGATGTATATTGCTTTGGATTCAGCCAACTTTATTTCTTTTTAATTACTTTTTCAGCATTATTGTTAATTATTTTGCTTCGATTGTTTTGCCTTATACTCGTCATAATAATTATTTTATATGGAAAAAGCTATGAAAATGATGTCTTAAGAAATGAATTTTGCATATCCGAAAACAAAAAGATTAATAAAGCAAGAAAGTAAAAGGGGATAGCGAAAAGAGAGAGAGGTCTAAAAGCAAAAGTTAATGTGATCTTTATTTGTCAAATGGCATATATTCTCTTATAAAGATACCATAATGTTCTTCTTAAATGTTTCATTCATTCCAAAAAATTCACCTCTTGTCAATTTAAGAGTATTTGTCATAATTTATTAGGAAGATTAATTAAAAGAGTTTTCTTTTTCTTCTCTATGTTTGTGAAACTAGACCTTTGTTGCCCAAATTTGTAAAAACAAACATATATTAATGTTAATATACTCTTCATAATATATACTTCTGATTTTTTTTTTAAACATTGTTTATCACTCTAAGAACGATCGTTCTATAAAGAAAAATTTGTTACAATTTTTTGAAAAGCTGATCAAATGTCGCAAAACAAATATTTCATAGTTTTTTTATTCATATAAAAAGTGATTAACTAAGCATATTTTAAACATACACACCTTCTGAAAAAAATATTTCATAGTTTACCAAAATATTGGTAAAAATTGGGTGGATTTATTTATTTTAAAAATCCATATGGATATACCCAACATGGTTATATAGACTATCTATGTAATTTTTTATTCTTTGATTTTGTTGAGTATGTATTTTTACAAAAACTCCAAAATTATTTTCTTCCGCACAAAATGCAAAATAACGTTTTTATTATGCAAAAGTCACATATTTTATGCTAAAATCGCAAAAAATTCTCTTATGATTTTGCAATTTGAGTGGAAAGAATATGATTTTGTAATTTTTGCGAAAAAATAGTTCATAATAATATGGTTGATAAGAAAGATTTTACCAATTCTCTTACTAATCATTTTGTAGAATAGAAAAGTTTAATCAAATCCACGAAGATTAAAGTTTGCAACACTAAATATTTGAAAACAAAACTAATTTAGAGCCAATGGATTTTATGAGTATTAAATTTAAGAAACAAATGAAAAGAAATAAAAAAAGGAAGAAAATAAGATAAAAGCATTGGATCATGGATCTTACTATCAAGAGATATGATTAATAATCAACCGACAATGAAATAATCAATAAATATTAATCCTTGGTTTATGATTTCCAAATAAAGACTAATTCACTATCGTGGCAATAGTTCCTTTCCTAATCATGCAACTAAAACAATCTCTTGGATAATTACCCAATCAAGAAGCATTGAGATCTAATCCATGATAAACCAATAAACTAACTAACACAATCTCTTGTTCATGCCACATTTAGCATTCAAAAGTTGGTTCATGAATTTCATCGAACACTTTTCGGACAAAAATCATCCTATGATCTAGAAATGAGTGATCAAGACATATCTAGCATTAAGATCACCTAATGAATGAAGGTCAAACATTAACAACCATAAATCATCATCAATCAACCTCAATATAAATCTATCTAGCCTAGATCAAATAACAAAAACTTAGTCCTAACATGCAAAAACACAAAGAAGAAGAAAGATACATATATATTAAATGTAGAGGTAATACAAGTTCCTCCAAGATCAAGGAGATTTCTCTCTGATCTTGGAGAACAAACAATAAAATCTTGAAAGAAACTAGAAGAAAGGTTGCTCAACAAAAGATGAATTCAATATTAAAAGATAAGATATGATCCTAGTTAGGTTTAGAAACATTGTATAGTATCCTAAAAATGGTCTTGGGTTAACCAAATTGAAAATGGATTAAGGCTTGAAAATGAAGGAGAAAAATATTGACTTTTTGTCTGGTACCGGTTTGCACAAATCAGTACAACAAACCGTTTTTTGGTCCCTGGAAATTGCATTTTTGAACATTGGTTTGTCCAAACCGGTACATTAAACAGGTATGAGCTTGTGTTCCAAATGCAGCTAAACACACCTTCAGTGCATGGTCCATAACTCTCTCATATTTGAAGCTATGGTATCATACGATAGCTTTTTGGAAAGATTACTCAAAAGGCTACTACTTTGATGAAAGAGTCTTCTCCTAATTAGCAGTGGAAGCTGGTGTAAAAGATGCATCTTTTGGGGTGGATGGTTTGGAGCTTCAAATCTAGCGGATCACAACTTTTCTGGTTCATATCTTGCAATTCTGTAGGGAGTTTAAGGTGATTTTTGGCTTGTTGGAAAGCTTGAATGCATAGATACAATATTCGTCAAGATTCCATGGTTTAATTTCCATTCCAAAATCTCCAACTCGCTTGATATTTAAGGTTTGTTATTTTGATCCCTATTAAGTGCCCTTTTTGGCTCTTTTGCATTAAGTTGATCTCTCTTTTGAATTGATTCACCCTCAACACCTGAAATATGAAATGATATGAAAATTCATCCTATACATGCCTAAATTCAAGTGAATCTACCTAAAATGAATATGAAACAAGAGGTAAAATCCATTAAAACACGATATACTAATGGTTATGTGTTTTGGTGGAAAAATGATTCTATGGTTTTGGCAGAAAAATATCATTTTACAGTTTTGACAGAAAATATAGTTTTATAGTTTTGATATAAAAATGTGATTTTGTGGCTTTGAAGGGGAAAAAAGTTATTTTGATTTTCGGTTTTGACGGAAAATATGATTTTGCAGTTTTGACGGAAAAGTGTGATTTTGTTGTTTTTTGATATATGTATGCAGTTTTGGTAGAAAAATTGGATGTTGTCAAAGTTTTATTAAAAAAATCATATGTAACAAGTATGATAAAAGTTAAATGGGTATTTATGAAAAAAATCCATACCCATGATATTTCTTTTAGATCTTATTTCTTAAACCAAAAATATATGGGTCTTTTTCATATTCAAATTTTATGTGGATGAATTCTTTTTTGATTGGATTACTTTATCACAAAAAATCACTAAAACCCTCTCAAAAAGTTGAAAAAGATGAATTGGTGGAAGAGGTAACAAAAGGAGAGGAGGTTGTGAAGGTCATATATGGCCACACCAACTATTGTGGATTTATTAAAGCTCTATCAAGTTTCTTACAAATTGGATCCCAATCTCAAAAATGAGAACAAGTAAAGATAGGGTCGCGATATGATAAATTTGATAGGGAACTCGAGATCAAACAACGCTAAAAATCTTGCATCCCTGGTGAAACTGGTAAAGAACCAGGATGCTAAGAAGGTGCTAAGGTTTCATTAAAATCTCCAATGACCAGCCATGGTCTTGAAGAAAACAGAGAGAGCGTATTATGATGTTGGAGATCATACCAAAGAGAGATGCTATGTTCAACAAAATTGGACGCATAAACAAAGGAACATAGCTAATCAACTCCTGTAACTGAGTTTAAGACTCAACATGTGATGACTTGTGATCATTTTGAACATAGGGTGATCGTGATGGAGGAGTCCCAGACAACCGAAATACGACCAAGCCGAGTATGCTCATATATTGATTTAAAATATGGATGAAAATACACAAATTATTTTGGTTAGCTGTTTAATACACCAAGTATTAGACATTTGTCTTTTAATACACGAACTTTCAAAATTCATAGACTTTCGACGTCGCAGTTAACATATGTTAATTTGATTATTCTGGTTAATTAAATCCGTTAACATCTAATTGTTTGTGGTTAAGTGAAATAAAAAATTATGAAACTACCCCTGAGTAACTTAAGTTAAATAGATCGATAATTCCCAAATCCAAAACCCTAATTCTTCATCGTTTTTACCTCTCTTTATTTTTTATTCACCTCTTTTCATCGTTTATTGTCCTCCCTTCAACTCAAATGGAAAAAAGTGAAGGCTCAATAGGTAATTCGCATACCACATGTTTCAATGGAGGTCCTTTATGTTGTTTCTCTAAACAAACATCAATGGCAAAATCGTGGAAAAATGCTAATCCGGGAAGGAAATACTACAAACGTGATACTCCTAAATTTGTTGGATGGGCTGATGAGGAGAAGCCATATGGTTGGTAGAAGCAAAGCTTAATGGAGGCTCGAGATCATATTCGACACTAAAGAAAGAAGTGAAGATGCTCAAAGCTGCAAATTTGCCAATTTCAAAAGGACCTACTGCCGAAACAGATGCAAGAGCAAAGTTGGAAGAATAATTGCAGAAGGTTATAGCAGAGGCGAATTTAGCCAAAGAAAGGGAAGCTTTAATGAGACAATTTATTGTCATATCTTGGGGAGGTTGCATTGTTGTCACAACAATGTTTCTGACTTTGGTTAAGAAGTAAAATATGGTCTGTTATGATTTGGTATATTTGTTTCTTTTGTTGTTGTGTTGTTGTTAGTCTTTTGTTGTTAAGTTTTTGTTGTTACTCTTTTGTTTTTAAATTGTTGTTGTTAGTATTTGGTTTTGTTAATTTAGATGTATTGTCATCTTTCGGTGTGTTTGTGTTCTTTGTTAATGTATTGTTGGGTACTTAATTGGCTCATTGTAACGAAGATATGATAGGTTTCGATTTGCAAATGGAATTGTAAGTTTACATTTGCACAAAATAACGACCATAATATCAATCCAAAAATGCAAATTAGATAGCATCCCAAAGAAAATAAGAACATCCTAAATTAGAACCACATAATCCTAAAAACTGAGATAGATAAATCCTAAGGGTTGTTAGGTGGTTGTGGAGAAGCAGAAGACGTCCACCTGTCGAATACTTGTCCAGTCCAAGGAGATATGTAAATAGAAGCACCTATAGAAGTAGAAACACCTCTAGAAGTAGAAGCACCTCTAAGAATAGCAGACATGTCACGACCTCTTCCATTTCCCCTGCCACGACCACGTTCACGGGTTGTACCACGTCCACGAGAAGTTATTGACGGACTATTGAAGGTGGATTAGCTAAAGCCTATGCGATGGTTGTTCTCGGGGTAGATTGACTAAGAGAATTCCTTTTTCTTTTAGGGGAATAATTAATGATTCATGGATCATCCTATAAGCAAAGAACAACAACACATTAATTCCATCACAACATATATACATGAATTTTAAATGAAACTTACGGGTGTCTTTCTAGGTCTTCCTCTCTTTCGCTTAGGCCCGAGTGATTGCACCACTGTAGGTCTTTTACATGTTCCTGCATTATGACCAGTTTTTTGCAATTAGAACAAGTGACTGTTCTTCCATCTCTTGTTATTTTATTCGGGTTTGAAGTAGATTCATGTGCCTCCTTTATCCTATCATATTTCTTTGGTCTCCCTGGCATTCTTTTTTTCTCAAGAACCTCAATAGGCTCTTTTCCAGTTTGGGTCCACAACCGCTCTTCATTGACAGGCAATATGTTGTCTTTGTAAGTTTCTTGCCACTTTGATGTCAAGTAGTATGCATCCACATAGCTACAACAAAAAGTAAGTATTAAATATTAACCTAGCAATTTTCAATAACATAGAGAGTGAGCTAGAATATTACTCCAATGGGTCATGATTATGCTCTGCGATTACATGAATGACATGACTACAAGGTATTCCCGTGACATCCTATTGGTTACACGTAAAATTCCTATTTGGAAGGCATACACTGAAGCTTCCTTCATTCTTGATAAACTCATACAAACTCTCACTACTTAAAATCACAGAACAATGGTTGCTGTCCCTTATGTTCTTCTCAAATATGTCCATTATACTCGGAGGAATCTTGTTATTGTACTTTCTTGTTCTATCATGTCTCTTACATATGCGATTCATGGAAAGTATCTTTATCTCCTCTAGCATATCTAACACTGGTAGCTTACGGGCCTCCTTGATGGTCTTGTTAAAACTCTCGGATAAATCATTGCACACATCCTCACACCTTGCATCCTTAGGGAAGAAGGCTCTACACCAAGTCTTAGGCTCTGTTTTAGTAAATCTTCATATGCCATTGTGTTAAATGCCTTCAAAGCATCCATATTATACTGATAGTCACCAACATAAGGGCTAAATGGAATTGCCAAGAAATAGATTTCATACACACTCTGCCTGTATGTTTTCTTCCAATTAGCAAAAATGTGTCTAGCATAATGCCTATGCTCTGCATTTGGGAGTAGATTAGCAACAACATTAATCAAACCTTTTTGTTTATCCGAGATCACAGTGAATCCACTCCCTAACCCTAAATCTAAATATGTCTTCAACTTCTCCACAAACCAAGTCTAATATTTATTATCCTCTACTCTAACTATAGCCCATGCTACATGATATATATACGATTATTTGCATCTCTCTCCACAACAACCAATATATCTCCTTTTAATTCCCAATTCATGAAGGACCCATCTAGACCTATAATTGACCTACAATTTTTTTCCGTGAGTCTTTAAGAACCTTAAAACAGATGTAAAATCTGTTAAAAAATTGCCTACCATCTTCCCGAAGAATTTTCACAATCTCAGTAGATGTCCTTGGGTTGGAACGTCTCAACACAGCCTCATAATCCAAAAGCTTAAAGAATTGTTGCCTCTGAGTTACTATAACCATGTTTATGGCCATCCTCCTTGCCTTGGTGCATACCCACTTAGAAATTGAGAGGTTGTATCTCATCATGATCTCATCCTTAATGTCTGTCCACTTCAAACCAAGCCTTCTTCTTGCTTCATATTTGTACAATTTCGCAACGGTACCTTGTTTAAGCATCATAGCTTTTCCCCTCTTCAAGTGGTTATGTGAATTCACATAAACTGTCACCATCCAACACTTTTTCAGCCTCTCGACAAAGAAATATATCTTCCAATCATAATTCTCATGTGTACGCACGACTGCCAATTTTGTTTTCTCCCATCTACACAACTTCACATCATAGTTACTTCAATGCATACCTCAACAATTGATCCTTGAACTCTTCTCCGCTACCAAACATTTACATTAACCACAAGGAGGCTTCTCTTTTTTGTAAGTCTTCCTCGATATCTTAGTCTCCTCTTCATTGAAGTTGTCCCATATTCATCGTCCGTGTCCACCACTTCCTCTGGTTTGTCTGCATCAAGATAATTCCTTTCAAAATCCTCATCATCATCATCAACCTCTCCCTGTCCAACATTACCATCTACATTTGTTTAATCTTCATCAATAGCTGCATCATGTTCATTTGGTGCATCAACTCCTTCACCAAAATGAGCTTCAAATTGTGTGTCATCTACTGCTTCTTATACTATTTCTTCTCCTTCTTCTTCTGTTGGACCTCCTCCACCAATTGCTTTACCTACATATCACCACCCTCAACACTTGGCAGTGACAATCGTATTGGTTCTGCTTGTTTTCTTGGAACTTGTTCAATGAACAAGTCATCTACTCTTGTTTTCATGGCACAACAGTTGCTAAGTCCATTGCAGAAGCCGAGTATAGAAGTTTATCTACTGCTGTTGATGAAATTGTGTGGTTGACTAACTTTCTCAGTGAGTTGCAGGGTTCTTTAGTGCAACCTACTCTTCTCTTTTTTGAAAATCAGGCAGCTATATATATAGCCAATTATCATGTTTTTCATGAGAGAACAAAGACCATTGAAATGGACTGTCATCGGGTGCGTGAGAGGTTAGTTCAAGAAATTTTCAAATTACTTCATATTAGATATGGTTTGCAGGTTGCATATATTTTTACCAAACCATTACATCCTACACATATTCATGGTCTTCTTGGCAAGATGAGTCTACGAAACATCTTTAGCTCCTTTTGAGGAGGACTGTTATATTTGATATGATAGTTTCTTTCTATTGAATTGGTGTGTGAATTGGTGAAATAAACCAATGTTGATTTTATAGATTAGTTTTTGGTTTGATTTTGGTTTAGACTTTTTGTTTGTATATAAATCTCCCATTGTAGTTCATTTGAGTTTAATGAGAATGAGATTTTATTTGATAAAAGATGACTCAACTGATGAAGGGTTTCTTGACGAGGAAGTAACAAAACGTGAATTCAAATTCTTTAGGAATAAGGAGAGGAAGGTACTTAACTATAGGATCAGCAAAACGTAGTTTATTTTTTAGTCAGTAGCTAAGTAGTCGTAAATTTCTTAGCAAGACCCTATTCGTTTAACCAAATAATTTGGCTTGTTGTCAGGCTAAAGGCCATGCCCCATTTACTGAAAAATGTATCCACCATTGCGAAAGAAATATTGCAATTTGTTTTTATTTTATGCCGCAGCAAAAACTGCAAATTTAACTGCAAAAAGCTATTTTGGGAAATAGTTTTGAGATTTAGGGCTTTGTTGAAGCTTGATGGGGAAGCAAGTGAAGCAATGAATATGAAAAGATTTGAGGGAAGTGGATAAAGTGGACCTTGACCAAAGCAGAAGAGAAATAGCTTTAAGCTTGCAGCGTAAAGACAAAAAGATGTGGATAAACATAAAGACACGGAGGAGAGAAACAGAGGAAGACGGAAGACCAGATAAAATAGCACATACCGGAAGAACCATGAATAACCNAGAATCTAATCTAAAGGCACATATACATTTATAAGTAATGGTTAACTTATATGAGTGTATATGTATTAAGGTATAGTTGATATGTTATGTCTTTAATGAAAGGGTGTCTCATAAAGAGACACATCTCTCTCCTCATATATATAAGGGAGAAGAGGAAGTTATTATAGAGAAATATAGAAGTCTCATTTCAGTTTCCTTTTGAGAAAAAAAACACATAACATAGAAACACAAAGGGAGATTAGAGATTGTGATCGGAATCAGAACA
>OVBE01015399.1:0-11505 GCA_900406425.1 Iberis pinnata | reverse complement strand
TATATATATATATATATATATATATGAATTTTTTTTATAAAATACCATTGAAATTATTTTTGTAAACTATTATATCATACATTTCCAACTGTTCTACAATTAGAATGTTTTCTTCTTCAAAAATATGATAAACATAAAATCAAAATTTTTAAAACTAAATATTTTGAATTTGAATTCACTAATTAGAGTTAAGTGTTTAGTTTTTTTAAAATATTATAGTTTAGTTTTGGGGTTTAAAGTTCAATTATAAATTTTAAAATTGTATAGATCTACTATATATTAACAGAGAAAGGTTTTTTAAAAAAAAAATTAATTTTTTAAAACGTTCATTTTGTTGAATATTACATTATATGTCATTAGTTTAATGAATAAAGAAAATTTTCATTAAAGATAAAAATGTTTAAAAAATTAAATACTTATCCTTATAGGCAAATACATCTAATAAATATCCTCTTACTATTCATGTAACCAAACAAATCTATAATTATTATAAAAGTAAAAAATTCAAAAAATACTAATTCAACTTCAATAAAAATTTCACAATAAACTAATTAATTAAAATTTAATTTAATTAAAACAAAAAGATATATTACTTAGTATTAACTAAATTAAATTTGTTAATATATATGTATATATTTTATTATATACTGAAAATATAAAAAATAGATGTATAATTCATACACTCCTTCAAAACTAATATATTAAGCATATTTTAATATAATATAATTAAAACATATAATATTTTAATTTTATTTCAGTATTCATATACTTATCTTTTGCAAAAAAATTATAGTCATAAATATATATATATATATATATATATCATTATTAGTGTTTAGAGATTGAGAGAGAAATTGATGTAAACATGATTCTCCATTAATGAACAAGAATGTGTCTGTTACAATTATATAACAAACTCTCACTCTCACTCACAAAGACTAAACCAAGATACATCAATAATTAAACTACCAAACCAACATAAATCGGATAAATGAATATCCTTAACCAAACTAATCCTAATAGCCCCCTCAAGATGGAGGTGAGAAGAGATTAACAACTCCCATCTTGCCAATAAGATCTCGGTATGGAGCAGGATGCAAAGCTTTGGTTAAGGCATCAGCTAGCTGATGTTCTGATTTGACAAAAATTATCTTGAGCAGACCCGAATCAATATATTCCCGAACTCTGTAGCATTCCAATTCAACATGCTTTGTGCGTTCATGATAAAAAAAAATTATTTGCAATGTGAAAAGCTGTTGTATTATCACAATACAACAAGGCTGGACCTGTAACAGAAATTCTGAAATCCAACAGCAACTTATTCAACCAAACCAACTCTCTAGAAGCCAAAGACATGGCTCTAAATTCTGCTTCAGCTATACTACAAGAGACAGTACCTTGTTTCTTTGATTTCCAGGATACCAAAGAATCTCCAACAAACATACAGTAACCAGAAACTGACCTCCTAGTATCCACACAAGCAGCCCAGTCAGAATCAGTAAAGCCTTTCAGACCAAAAGATGCCTCTGAAGAATAGAAAAGTCCCTGGCCAGCAGTACCTTTCAGGTACCTAAGGAGTTTATGCACAGCAGTCAAATGTGTATCCCTTGGAGCATGAGAGAATTGGCACAAAGAATTCACTGCATAAGAGATATCATAACGAGTGATCTGCATATACATAAGCTTTCCTATCAGTTTTCTATAACTGGTTGCATCATCCAACAGAACACCAGTATCCTTAGACAATTTAACACTAGGATCTAAGGGATTGCTAGAAGGTTTACTGCCTACGAAACCACTCTCCATCAACAATTCCAACGTATACTTGCGTTGACAAATAGAAATGCCATCAACAGACCTAGCTATTTCCAAACCCAAGAAGTATTTAGCTGGTCCTAAATCCCTGAGCTTAAAATGAGTCTGAAGTTCTATTTTAAACTGAAGAACAGTAGCATCACAGTTACTGACAATTAAAATGTCATCAACATACATTAATACTCCAATCATGATTGAATCCTGAAAGTGGATGAACAAGGTATGATCACCAGAGGACCTAGCAAAACCAAGACTGAGAAGAGTAGTAGAAAGTTTGATAAACCATTGCCTAGATGCTTGTTTGAGGCCATAAATGGATTTATTCAAAGCACAGACAACATTAGGAGGAAGACATAACTCTTGAAGTTCAGCGTAACTAGGAGGTACCTTCATATATATTTCTTCATCCAAGTCACCATTCAAGAAAGCATTAGATATGTCCAATTGACTAACATACCAATTATTTTTAGCTACCACCAACAACAACATACGAACAGAAGTCAATTTAGCAACAGGTGAGAATGTTTCCTCATAATCCAACCCCTCCTGCTGAGTATAACATTTGGCAACTAAACGTGCCTTATACCTTTCAATGGAACCATCTTCATGATGCTTTATGGTGAAAACCCATTTGCACCCAATAGGAACTTTATTAGCAGGAAAACTAACAATATCCCAAGTATTTGTTCTGATCATAGCACCTAACTCAGCCTTCATTGCATCACACCACTCTGGATAAGCCTTAGCCTCAGAAAATTTTTGTGGTACAATATGGTTGGTGATAGTATTAAGAAAAGCTGTGAAAGGCTCAGATAATCTAGAATAAGAAATATAATATGTGATAGGATACATAATACTATTAATATTATAACAAAGAAAATTCTGCAAGTGTTTAGGTGGTTTCTTTTGTCTGTGAGACTTTGATTCATAATGAACCAAAGAATCAGATGACACAATATCATGAGAAAAATGTGCATCAGAGGATGGTTGCACTGGAGGCAAAGGTCCATCAGGGGAAGTAGGAAGAGAAAATAGAGGAAAGAATGACTTTGTATCATCATGTAATGAAGATGAAACAAAGGGGAAAATTTCCTCATGAAATATAACATGTCTAGAAACAGAAATAGCATGTGTCTCTATGTCTAAAAGCTTATATCCCTTGTAACCAATTGGATACCCCAAGAAAACACATGCCTTTGCTCTAGGTTCTAACTTATTCCTACTTTTCCCTGAAGTAGAAGCATAACAGAGACACCAAAATGATCTTAAAGCATGATAATCAGGTGCCTTTTCAGTTAAAACTTCATAAGGACACCTGTTTTGAAGAACATGAGATGGTAATCTATTGATTAAAAACACTGATGTCAAAACACAATCCCCCCAATACATTAATGTCACATTAGGAATAATAGAGCCCTAGCTACATTCAATATATGATGATGCTTTCGTTCCACAACAGAGTTCTGTTCAGGGGTTTCAGGGCAAGAGTGAAAAGAAACAATGCCTTTCGAAGCAAACAAATCAAGAAATTTCAATTCATGAACATTATCTGATCTAACAGCATTCACCTTTGTATCATATTGAGTTTCAATCATAGTCAAGAAATTTGGAAAAACATGCAAAACATCTGATTTATTTTTCATGAAATATATCCAAGTAGCCCTACTATGATCATCAACAATGGTTAAAAAATATTTAAAACCAATAGTTTCCACAAAGAAAGGACCCCAAGTATCGATATGAAGTAAATCAAAATTAGCTACACATATATTTTGTCTAGATTGAAAACTCAAACGCTTTTGTTTTGACAAATGACAAACATGTCAAGGAGAAGAAATTGTTTTATTCACTTTGAAGGTTTAAAATTCAACAAAGCAGACAATGATTCTAGTTTATTAAAAGAGGGATGACCAAGTCTTTTATGCCAAACATTAGAATCAACAGCCATACTAAGACAAGTAGAAGTAGTACATTGCAAAGAAAGAGAACATAATGTAATTTTAAAACATATAAATTTCCAATTTGACTACCTCGACCAATCATCAACTCCCTTGTAAGTTCCTGAACAAAACAATCAGTTGAAGTAAAACTAACTTGAGTATTCAAAGTCTTTGTCAATACACACACTGATCAAATTGAATTTAAATTCAGGAATATACAAAACTTGTTGTAAAACAAGATCATCAGTTAATGGAACATAGCTAGTGCCAACTATTTTTACAGTATAGCCATTAGGTAATGTGACAAATGTGTCTTCTAAAGACCTATATTATGCAAATAAAGCCCTATTGTGTGTAACATGATGTGTAGCCCTAGAATCTATAACTCAATCTAATAGAGACACAACTGGTTCCGTAGATATAGAAGAAATCAACATGTCATAATAAGATCGAGAATATAAATCTAGGAATGTACCTGAAACCTGATTGATAACAGGTACATAATTTAAAGTAGAAACACACGACTTATCTGAAGTGGCATTAACAGTAGAAGAACTGATCTTGTTACTGAGATAAGAAATCATATGTTGAATCTGGTCAGGAGTCATGGAAGTATTGTTCCCATCAGGATAGGTGATATCCTTATCCTGAGCTGGAGTTGAAGAAACCATATTTGTAGCTCCTACAACAGACTGTTTCTTCCCTTTTGTACCATATCCAGGGGGATAGCCATGTACTTTGTAGCATTTATCAATAGTATGGCCAGACTTGTGACAATGTGAACATTTTAGACCCTTTGAATTAACACCAGTAGCAAGCAGGACTTGATTTTGATCAGGAATATTTGAAGATTAAACTTGGAAAGCAGTAGGTTGTATATATGGTGTAGCACCACCAACTATCCTCTGACTTTCCTCTTGATCAAGCATATTATAAATCTCTGTCAAACCAGGTCTTGGACGCATATTAAGAATATGACCACGGATATTTGCAAAGTTGTCATTCAATCCCATTATAAACTGAATGATCCGACTTGTTTCTGCATCTTCCAATAATTCCTTAACATGATCACATGTACAGCGTTTTACTGATGAAATCTTAGTATTTGGCAATTGTTCCCACAATGTATTCTTCTCTGTGTAGTATGTTGATAAATCCAAAGTACCTTGTTTAAGAGTGGCAACAGATTGTTCCAATTGGTATTTCCTAGGTAGATTCACAATCTTGAACCTAGTTAACAAATCAGTCCACATCTGTGCAACATCATCATAATACAAAATATTGTCATAGATCTCTTGGTTCACAACATTTAATATCCAAGCCTTAACCATGCTATTGCATCTACTCCAGACTTCGAATAAAGGAGAATCATCATCTGGCCTAGGAAAACTTCCATCTACGAAACTCAGCTTATTTTTAGCATCTAAACTCATTTGCATTGCAATGGACTAGTTATTATAGTTAGATCCATCAAGTTTATGAGTAAAAATGCATAAACCTGGATGATCCGATGAATGTAAGAAGAAAGGACTATGTATGTTATCATAGAACTCCAATTTGGATGAATGACCATCAGATTTGTCAGGAGCTGAGAAATCATGATGCGAAGTGTTTATCAGATGACTCACATTCTTTGTCGAAGCAGATTTGTTGTTGTTTCCAGGCGGAGTATCTTCAAGATGTGGTGATGAACTTCGAGCTTTCGTTTTCTTTCCTTGCTTCACCATAGTTGCGAAAATCGTATGAATGAAGATCTAGATCGAAAAATAATTCCGAGCTCAAACCAACTTCAAAGTAGCTCCAACAGAAAAATTAATCGGATGAATCGAAAGAGAATAAGAAGAGAAGAATGAAGAATCAAGTGTATTGATCATGGAATTGAAGAAATCAGAGTGAAAATGAGCTGAAAATGCTCTGATACCGTATTAGTGTTTAGAGATTGAGAGAGAAATTGATGTAAACATGATTCTCCATTAATGAACAAGAATGTGTCTGTTACAATTATATAACAAACTCTCACTCTCACTCACAAAGACTAAACCAAGATACATCAATAATTAAACTACAAAACCAACATAAACCGGATAAATGAATATCCTTAACCAAACTAATCCTAATAATCATAACCTAAACTTATATTTTAAAAAGAGAATACTTGTTCCAGGCGTAGTGTGATATGGTAGTATTTACAAAAAGTGTGGTATTTTTAGAACTAAAAACTCTAAAAATGATATTTTCTAAAAATAAATAAATAAATAAATATATATATATATATATAGAGTTTGATGAAGCTGTGGTTGTAATTAATAGATGAAATTGGTTTAATTTTTTAGTAAGATAAATTAGGAATTAAGTTATTTATATAAGTTCTATTTATCTATCACTGGTTTATCTAACTATATAGTTTCCGTACCGATTGATATAACATGCAAAATAAACCATGAAAAGGTCACCTCACTCACTTATATCTGATGAATACCATAAAACCTAATCTCTTGCGAATGACAGTACTTCGACTTGACACTCTATGACACAAAATTCGAAATGTTATGTATCATAAAATATTCATTATTACAAATGTGTAAAAAGATAAAACCAAAAGTAAACCGTAAAGACATATAGTCACAAAGCAAAGCCCTAGGATCCGGTTAAGCAAGGACCCACTCAAAACAAATCCTTATCTTTGTAGCACAATATCAAGTATATTATATATTGTGATGAAAAATATTATATAAATATATGTATGACGACAAAAGAAAGAGTGTGACATATGTATAGACTTTATATTTTTTTTTTTTTTTTTTTGTAATATTAAAGGGATGTAGAGGGCGGCCTTCGAATTTTTGAATCATCAAAAGAAATTTATATAGAAAGGGAAAAAGGTCCAAGAAAATATCTAAATTTTATAAAACTGTACATTTTTGGTTTTTATTTTAATATATTAACATATTATGGTTATTATTTTAATATTGGTTACGATTTTTTTTTTTAATATTGGTTACCATTTTAGTATTAAAATTATTGAAATTATAATTTTACCTATAAAAGTTTAGTAAACTAGCTTAAATTTTAAATTGTTAAAAGATGTTAAATATTTAAACCATCATTTTATTTTTCATTTATATTTACCCAATATATATATATATACATTATAGATGTTTTATGCCCTAACGGAAGACTGTATTTGATCATATGGTTTTATATTGTGTAATATCGATTTGATATTTTAGATTTTGTGAAAAATATAACTTTATAATATAGATTTAGATAAAAGAGACTGAGAAAACATGAGCTTTACGTTCGGGTGGTAAATGGTTCAAAACTGTGAGTTTTGTTATTTAAGTTTTGAATCTCGACTACCACTAATTAAAAATGAGCGAATTTCAGCAGTTCTTTTGGATATTCTCAGCGACTGCGGACGTTTTGAACATAATCGAAGTTTTTCAAAATTCTGGATATCAAAATCATAAAAAATATGAGTGAGAATTTAATATATATTAATCACATATTTTAATTATCTTATGGTATCTATCACTTATATTAAAATATATTAATCAGAGATAGATAAATTTATAATTTTTAAAAAATTTAAATTCTAAAATAGTAACCAGTCTGAATATAAATACTAAAATTATTGGGGTATAACCACAATAAACTGATGTATTAAATCAATAACCAGAATAGTTCATATATTTAAACAAATGTATAAAATATAGAAAGAAAATGGATTTAAATAGTTTATAAAATCTATGCTTTTGAAATTTTAGAAGCGGTCCTATGCATGAAAATAATAAATCCAAACCAAAGGTGGGTGGAGAAAAATAAAATAAAGAAAAGCAGAATTACTTTTGGAAAGAGCAGGAAGAAAGAGAGAGAAAGAGAGAGACTGTCACTGAAATGACAACACAAACGTCAAATCGGATCTCTCTCTTATCGTACCACTCCCAGTGCCTTCGTGTGTTGTCATCTTTTCTCACTCATTTTTTTCTTACCTTTATTACATTTTTATTCATTCCAATATGTATATATTTATGATTTCCATCATATTATATTATGAGAAAATTAGGTAATATAGTATTTAAAAGTTTTATAATTTGTTAAATGTGTATTTTGTAAAAAAAAAATTGTATTTAGGTATTTTTTTGGTTTCGTAAATGATAAATTATTTCTGAATAATGAAAGTGAATTGATCGTGTGAATAATGAATTGTTTGTGTGAATGATGAATGATTTATGTGAATGATGAGTAATTCATGTGAATGAACAAATATATATATATATTTTCAAATTAAAAAAAAAACCAAAAGTACCTATTTCCCAAATTAAAACAAAAAGTACATATTTTCCAAAATTAAAAACAAAAAGTACTCAATTTACAATATTACTGTAGTTTTATTTTTTTCATTTGAGTTATTAATAATAACTCATAAAGCCTTACAATATGTTTGACACAAAAAAAGTTTTACAATATCTATAAATAACACAAAAGTCCACAAATTTTGATTAAATAACTCAAAATTTTAGGAGACATAAATTTAATAAGCAAAAATAAAAATACACAAAACTAAAATAGAAATAGAAAAGCGTGCGAAAATAATAAAAACAAGACGAAAATGACTATGAGAAGAGATGACCGGTTATGAGATTTTAAAGACTGCAATCAAAAACGAAAAAATGAGCTGATTTTTGAACTTAAAATTTTGAAATGAGACTCTTAAATTATTGGAGCTTGAGATAAAATAAAAAATTTAAGTTAATATTTTATATATTTTTATTTGGATCAATATTATTTTTTAATAAAAATTTGGGTGTCTATAAAATCTAAAATATATATGTTAAATAAAATAAAAAATTGAAGATCACAAACAAATGTTTCACTGGGGTTTATTCTAGAGTTAACTCTAGATGAGACTGTTTTTAAACTAAATTTTTGAAAATAAAAATAGCCGAAAAACTTGTGATTGGTATATTTGAATTAAAAACTAATTTTATGAGAAGCAACCAAGATGAAACCAATCTTCCATCATATTATAAATAAATAAACGAGGGAAAATAATACTAGTTTCTTCTTCTTCTTTTTTTTTGTCAAATCAATATACGGAAGCAAATGGAAATAAATTAAGCCCGCACGTGTGTTACTGACTTCATATTGTACGATATGATGAAATATTAAATGCAATAAAGAATGGATTAACGACACACAATAACAATAATTAGCACAATACTAGATAGATTCTTGTTTTTATATATAAATATAAACATGATCAAAAATATGTTATACCTAATAAATACTAATAGACAATGATTAGCACAAGATTAGTATTATTTTCATTCACAATATCGTAGACAGTTTAATTATGTATTTGAATTTCTAATCATATAAGTGTGGAAAAATAATTAACGGTTCTCGATATTTACACAGAGTATCATCCCAAAACATAAAGTAAACCATTAACTTTATACTTATATACTAGAAAATATGGTCTTTAAAAGTTTTAAAGTAGCACTCATTATTGTGTCTATGCATTTCATTTATTTTTTTGAGATATGTTTTTTTATATAATATTTTTTGAGATATGTTGTTCTAAAAGTGTTTTGTTTCTCAAACACTTCATCCCCTCAAACTTTAATTATGTATTATTGGATTAATGATTAAATTTTTTTTTTTTGAAATGATGTATTATTTGTTTAATGATTTGTAAATATGAATTAAAATCTAAATTATTCGTTTAATAATTTGATATTGGATTTCAAATTGCACTTTGTATTTTAATGGATTTGAAAGGATTTCAAAGTTAAAAATATAAATGAACAAATCCAAACATAAATCATGGTATGCTAAAATTCATATATTTTCAAATTCTCATAGATTTATAAATCTATTAAAATACCATAACCAATAACACCCATAAATCTTGATTTTGTTTGTTTCCATATTTTATTTCATAAGTAAACAAAAGTTTCTCTGTTAATATATTAAATACTCAGTTTAAACATAGCAAAAAAACTAAAAATGTTATAAAAAAGACTACAACTTTCTAAAAAACCGATTACATATACATATATTTACATTTAAAAATTAAGTAAATATAAAATATACAAAAAATAAAATAAGAATAATAATATGAAAACTTACACCTTTTTCTCATGATTTAAAAAGTAAAATGAATCGGATTAAGTAAGATAACATCGCAAATAAATGGTATCTTTTTCGTCATCCAAATAAATGGTATTTTAAAAATGGTTTAGAAATATATCATATCACCATTGTACTCCTCACTTATTACATATGATAAACATGAGAATTTTTTTTTTTATATATAAAATTGATCACATGTACATATATCCACAATTCCACATTATAAACAAATGAAGTAAACATATTAATATTCAAAAGAAACAACATAAGGATTACTATATGGATAATTCCTTATTTTTTAAACAAGATGAAACTAAATTATGCAAAAAAGCATGGCAAGTAAAAAAATTAATTTAATATTTTTGAAGAATTTTTTGAAATACCATAAAAAAGAGGTTCAAATTTTAAAAATACCACACACTCCCAAAAGTTTCAAAAATAATACACTCCTAAATATTTCAAAAGTACCAAAAACATAAAAAGTAGATTTTAACGGTTTATAATTTAAATTTTTTTTAGTTTGAGTTCACTAAATAGAGTTTAGAGTTTAGTTTTAAAGAGGTAGGGTTTGATTTTCGGGTTTAAATTTGAACTTTTAAAGGTATATTAAATTTTGTGATATTTATAGAACAAAAACATTTTTATGGTATTTTTGAAAAATGTGATATTTTTATAATTGTTAGAGTCTATGTTACGAAATTAGCTTATTTCTAGTTGACCAAGTCATCAATTAGTTAGTCATTTGTTTCAATGTAGTGGGTTAGTGTTGTAGCCATGTTTAGCTACTTTTTAGGATTAGTTTGATTCACGTTCTTTTAACTTAATGTAAGGCTATATAGCTNACGAAATTAGCTTATTTCTAGTTGACCAAGTCATCAATTAGTTAGTCATTTGTTTCAATTTAGTGGGTTAGTGTTGTAGCCATGTTTAGCTACTTTTTAGGATCATTTTGCTTCACGTTCTTTTAACTTCCTGTAAGGCTATATAGCCATTGTTATTTTCTCTTTATAGTTATTGAAGTTATTTTAGCAAATTGTTTCTTAAACTTTAACAATCTGGTATCAGAGCAAACTTCAAGCAGAGAGATAAGAGAGAATGGGATCAGAAGGCAATGGTGCTTTTTCGGGACCAACAATCCCGAGATTTGATGGCGACTATGATCATTGGAGCTTGGTCATGGACAATTTGCTTCGGTTCAAGGAGTATTGGACTGTTGTGGAAACTGGTTTCTCAGAACCAGTGAATGAAGCGCAAATGACTGCGTTGGAGAAGAAGACACTGGAGGAATTGAAACTCAAGGATTTGAAGGCTAAGAATTATTTGTTCCAAGCCTTGGACAAAACAATTCTTAAAACAATCACCAACAAGGATACATCTAAGCAATTGTGGGATTCAATGAAGATGAAGTGTCAAGGGAATAAGAGAGTGCAAATGGCACAACTCAATCGCCTTCGAAGAGATTTCGAGATCTTAGGAATGAAACAAGGTGAATCTGTTAATGATTACATTATAAGAGTTATGGTAATTGCGATTGAGATGAGGAACTATGGAGAAAATATGACCGATACCAAAATTGTGGAGAAGATCTTGAGGACTCTCACCGAGAAGTGGA
>OVBE01015398.1:0-10666 GCA_900406425.1 Iberis pinnata | reverse complement strand
CAACACCTGAAATATGAAATGATATGCAAATGCAACCTATATGTGCCTAAATTCTAGTGAATCTACCTAAAATGGATGCAAAACAAAGCTATAAATATACTAAAATACAAGTATATCACCTGCTTCCCCTAGTGGAACTCCAACGACCTCCCAGATCTTGGGAGAGATGACCAGGGACGTGGAGTCCCTGGATCCCAGTTTAATGACATTTTCTCGAGAACTCCCGAACCTTTTGAGAGCAGACGGTGATGATGGGGCAGGTGGTGATGATGAAGAGCAGGTTGAGGAGAAGGAAGAGGAAGACGAAGTTACCGATCATCAGATTACGGAGGAAGTAAGCTCCCAAACTGAAAGGCAGGATAACTCACGAGGAAGATGGGCTTTCTCGTTTACGCATAAGGGCACACCGTTTGTGCAGGACAAACAAGCGTGTGCCGGTTTGGTGAACCTTCTTGGAGCCAATGGTCTGATCGTTCCAACTGTGGATTGGATGTTGGCTCCATAAGTGTATGAAATGTTGTCTCGGTAAGCTTACCAGGATGCTTGCGTATATACTTTTGTTTTCTATTGCAATTATAAGTGCTAACTCGGCGTATATACGATGGCAGACTCTGGCGACGACCAACGAGCTCGTCACATTTTATGAAAATAAACTCCGGTCTATGGCCGGAGACGAGGATGAGCTGGAGAAGTTGTTGAAGCTGGTGGACAAGTACAAACAGTGCCTTCCCAAGGAACGGCTAAAGTTGGACAAGCATGAGGAGGCCGTCAGGCAGCTGACTACGCAGGTAGCTGCGCTGAAGAAAATGCTATGTGATACCGCGACATCTGCCACCAACGACCTTGCCGCTTTGAGGGATGAGCTAAAGGATAAATACGCCATTGCCGTGATGGAGCTCCTTAAAGAGCAGGTGATCTGAGAGCAGACGGGTGCTGACTTCTTCGAGCTGCTAGAGGCTTACCGTGCTCTCGAGAAGTTTCATATGGCCGAGATGAAAAGGCTCTGACTTTCCCGAGTTTCAGAAGTCGCGCTGGCACGACGAGAGGCTCAGGTTGAGTGTGCGACTAAGCTTGAGAAGCTGAGGCGGCATGTAGAGGACCAGGACAAGGCTGATCCCACTATCCTAGAGTATGCCCAGGCTAAAGGGACTTTGGACTGCGTGTGGTTCATAGTTGACGAGGGTGGTGCTGTGCCATCTGAGATTATGACTAAGCTCAAGGCGGATGTAGCGAGGCTCTAGGTGAAATACGATGCTATCGACATAACATATGTCACGCCCGAGGACTTCAAGTTCCAACCTGCATTCAACGAACATGGTTCGAATCTGATCCAGTCTGTTCCGGGGAGCTCAGAAGCCTCTGCTGCGGCCCAACCTGCTACTCCATCAACGCCGAGGGGTTAGCTGTTCCTTTGGGGCAACTTTCACAGTTTTCTTAGGATTGGGGTCAGCTTGTTTCGTACCTATTGTGTTCCTTTGGGGTAGTTGTCGTGTTTTCTTAGGATTAGGATCTGCCTTGTGTCGGCATTTTGCTTTTATTTTTGAAGAATGTATGTTTCCAGATTTGCACATCTGTTAGGTTGTCGTTACTGTTTTTGCAAACCTTGTAAGACTTGTCTTTTGATAATGGGAATCGAGCTTGAGGTCGGTGTATTTTTTGCAATACTTTGTTCAACGAGTTATGGTTTTAATAAGCACGTCGGTTAATAAGAAGGCAAAGCTTTGACTTATCCTTGCATAATTTGGATTTCGGTTGTTTGCCTTGCATTTTTTTGTAGGATATGCATATGTTATAAGTATACATTTCTCTAATCCCTGTGCGAACTGAAAAACTACTCGATCAAAAGCCCGAAGGGGGCAACCTGCAAATCGTCCCTTTTGACAAATGATTTGTGGACGAAAACTGTAGTTTTGTCGATACTCTCAGTTGGAGTACGCGAGTCAGAACTCGGCTTTTTAAGGTGAGACTTAAGCTTGGACGTTATAACTTTGTACACGACCAATATTCAGCTATAGGAGTACGCGAGCCGGAGCTTGACATTTTCTAAATAGAGACTATAGCTCGACATTGTGACTTTTCACATGTTCAGTACTCGTCTTTAGGAGTATGCGAGGCGGACCTCGGCTTTTCGAAAGGTCTTTGGAGCCAAGACGAGAAAAATTCGATCTTGCCGCATCCCCGTCTTTGCACAAGGTATGTGCGAGTTATGACTCGGCTTTGGTTTGTGGTGTTTTTTTTTTAGTATCGCAAAGGTGCAGTTAGTACATCCGTTTATGCAAAAGGTAATGTAAAAGACACCGAGATTGACTCAGGAGATCGGTATATGGTTGGGAAAAAATATTTTTATTAAGTGAAATAGCTGCACCCAGTGGGTTGCCTACGTACCCTGTAAACAGGGATCAAGCCAGGTCATAGTTCACGGTACAAAGGAACCTAAGAATAAAATCTCTTAAGTTTAGTGGTGTTCCAAGAGTTTGGGATTGGCGTTCCGTCTGTAGACTTCAGTTTGTATACTCTTGGTTTGACTATCTTTGAAACTTCATATGGGCCTTCCCACCGAGCTCCCAGTTTACCAGCGTTCTCTTCGGCGGTGTTCACGTAGGTCATCCATAATACTAAATCTCCTTCTTCGAATTGTCTCTGCTTGACTCCTTTGTTATAGTATCTTCTCATAGTTTGCTGGTAGGCATGTATCCGATAAAGTGCTCTGTCTCGGACCTCTTCGATGTCGTCGAGTGAGTCGCGGAGCATGGCGTCATTAATGGCTTCGTTCTCTGACAACGTTTTTTGGCGTAAACTGAATACAACTGCTTTGGATGGTGCTTTAGCATCGATACTATGGGCCAAGAAAAATGGTGTTTGATTGGTAGACTGCCGAGGGGTAGTTCGGTAGGACCATAGGACACCGTCTAGCTCGTCAACCCAACTTCCCTTTTTGGAATCAAGTCTTTTCTTTAGTCCGTCAACTATGGAATTGTTAATGGCCTTGGCTTGTCCATTTTCCTGTGGGTACCTCGGCGTAGAGTGGTTAAGCCGGATCTTCCACCTGTCGCAAAAAGCATGTACTATTTTTGCACAGAAGTTAGTGTCGTTATCCGTCATGATCTCGTACGGGATGCCATGTCAGCACATTATGTATTTCCAAATGAAGTCTTGTACCTACAATACTCACAGAGAATTCGGGTCGTTAATGATCATGTGCGTAGGAATCATCTTACCGATTTAGAAGTCTGTGGTATTTAGACATGAAACCTGTTTCGCTTTGACAGCTGTATATGATTCGTCTTCAACCCACTTGGTGAAGTAGTTAATCATAACTAGCAGGAATTTGTGCTTGTTCGTTCCTTTCGGAAAAAGTCCGACGACATCCATCCCCTACTTCATGAATGGATAGGGATTGGCAGATGCATTCAACGGTTTGGTGGGTGCGTGGTTAGTCGGTCCGTGTTGTTGACACATTTCGCATCATTTGGCGAACTCCTGACTGTTATGCAGCATTGTGGGCCAGTAGTGTTCATGCTTCTTTATTTGTAATGCCAGGTAGCGTCTGCTTGAGTGACTTCCACCTGCTCCTTCGTGAAGTTCGACGAGTACATTTTGCACGTCGTCCCTCGTAATGCATCGTAGTAGGATTCCGGATGCGGATCGTTTATAGAGTTGCCCATCTATGACGGTATACCTTGCTGCCTTGACTCGGAGTCGCCGTGCTGCCCATTTGTCTTCGGGGATCTTTCCTGTAAGGATGTGTTCTTTTATTTAAGTTCGCCAGTCGGATGGGTCATGTTGGTCGTGTTCTCCTTCAAAAGATACCAGCTCGTCAATGGCATTAGACATCGCAGTGGTGATACTTGGTGAGGTTAAGTACTCCATCAGAATGGTCCTTTTTAGTTCCAGCTCGTTTGTTGAAGCCATATTGGCTAGAGTGTCGGCAAGCGTGTTCTTATTTCGTGGAATCTTGGTAGGTTCAAAGCTTTCAAAACAGTTGGCCAATTCTTGGACCATTTGGTGGTATTGTAGCATCCTCTCGTTCTTCGCTGCATATTCTCCACTAAATTGGCCGGTGATGAGGTGGAAGTCGCAAAAAGCGTGTATTCATGAAGCGCCAAGGTTCTTCGCGAGTCGTAGACCTACCAGTAAGGCTTCATACTCAGCTTCGTTGTTGGATTCCTTGAACTTGATCCTGAAGGCTTGTTCGAGCACCTCGCCAGTTGGTGACTCGAGTCTGACACCTACACCTGATGCCTGTTTTCTTCGTGAACCGTCGACATAAAGATTCCATATGCTTGGTGAAGGTGTGACCTGTGCCTCAGGTGGTATTTCTGCAACAAAATCTGCAAGAACATGGGACTTCGAACATGTTCGATTCCGATACTCTATGTCGTATTCGCTGAGCTCGACTGCCCATTTGGTCAACCTTCCAGACTGGTTCGGGCTATGAAGGATAGTACGTAGTGGCTAGTTGCTGAGTACGACAATAGTGTGTGACTGGAAATAAAGTCGTAGTTTCCGAGCTGCGGATACTACTGCTAGTGCTATCTTTTTGATGGGTGGATATCGCGTCTCGGCATCGTTGAGTCACTTGCTGACATAGAAAATTGGCTTTTATTCCCCCTAGCTTTCCTTGATGAGGACGCCGCTAACTGCAGCTTCAGATACTGCGACATAGAGGTATAGGATCTCGCCATCTTCTGGCTTTGCGAGTACTAGAGGCGTGGTTAGGTATGCTTTGAGTTCGTCGAATGCGACCTGGCACTTTGCATCTCACTCAAAGCATTTGTTTGCTTTGAGTATTTGGTAGAACGGTAAGCTCTTATCGGTGGACTGGGAGATGAATCTGTTTAGCGCGGCAATGCGACCTGTGAGATTCTGTACTTTTTTCCTCGTTTGTGGTGCTGGCAGGTTAAGGATAGCTCCGATCTGTTTGAGGTTTGCTTCGATCCCTCTTTTGGTGATGGTGTACCCTAAGAATTCACCAGACGTGACTCCGAAGGTACACTTGGCCGTGTTAAGTTTCATTTCGTACAGATACAGTGTTTTGAAGCATTTCGCCAAATGGCTGACGTGGTCGTTGGCCCTTGCGGATTTGACGAGCATATAATCAATATAGACTTCCATTGACCTGCCGATCTCGTCCGCAAACATCTTGTTGACGAGGCGTTGGTATGTTGCTCCTGCATTTTTTAACCCAAAGGGCATTACCTTGTAGCAGTAGATTCCTCTGTCCGTAATAAAGGCGGGTTTCTCCCGATCTGCTTGGTGCATCATGATCTGGTTATATCCTGAAAAAGCATCCATAAACGTTAGGAGCTTGTTGCCTGCCGTAGCCTCGACTAATATGTCTATGTGAGGTAGGGGGAAGCTGTCTTTGGGACATGCTTTGTTGAGGTCGGTAAAGTCAACGCACACGCGCCATTTATTGTTCTTCTTCTTAACGACAACGGGATTGGCCAGCCTTCCGGGTACTTCACTTTGGCAACCGATCCGGCTTTCAGGAGTTTCTCTACTTTGTCATTAACTGCTTGAGAACGTTCTGTTCTGAGCTTGCGGCGTTTTTGTTTTATCAGTTTGTAGCTTGGGTCTACGTTTAACTCATGGCAGGTGATTGATGGGTCGATTCCTTTCATGTCGTCCATGGTCCAAGCGAAGGTTTCTACATTCTTTTTTAGTAGCTTGATTAGCTCGGTTTTAATGGCTTCGTCCAACTCCTTTCCAATTTTTGTGGTTCGATCTGGATATTCGGCGTAGATACTGACTTGCTCGACTTTATCAAGTTCTGGTGTGGAGTCATAGGTCGGCGCTGGGCTCGCGATTCTGTCTGATACTTGTAATGTTCGCGTCCGATGTTCTGTTAGGAAGCAAGTCCGAGCTACGCGTTGCTTTCCTCTGATCGTCCATGTTCCTCTCTCCGTTGGGAATTTGATGCACTGGTGGTAGGTTGATACTGCGGCTTTCATGGAGTAAAGCCATAACGTGCCCAAGATTACGTTGAACGCCGAGTCCTGTTCCATAACAACAAATTTAACCATTTGGGTGGACCCTCCGGCCTGAACATGTAACTTCATTGTTCCGGCGGAGGAGACGGTTTCGCCGCTAAAACCCATGAGTATCCTGCTGCCGTCCTTGATCAGGTCGGCATTGACTCCCATGTTGTCTAGCGTCCTTTTGAAGATGATATCAATCGAGCTACCTGTGTCGATGAGGATTCTAGCTACCTCTGTGTTTGCGATGACCAGCTCGATGACTAGGAATTCGTTGTGAGGTTAACTTAAACCTTTCAGATCAACGTCTTGGAATTCAAGTGGTGAAGAGGTCGACATTGTGTCAATTTGTTCTTTTTGTGCAGTTGCAGCTTTTCGTTCAGAGTTTTGTATAGATCGTATAGAGTCGTTGCACGAGACTAGTCCTCCCATAATTACGTTGACTCGCCTTCTAGGTAGTGAGCCTTTCGTAGCTCGGTCGTCAGGACTATGATCTCACGTTCGAGTAGGAGGTGCCATGTCGTTGCTAGTATGTGAGTTTTTTTCTCGAACTGTACTGACTTGGTGGGCCTTATCCTTGTGTGTGTCCTTCGTAGATGAGTTGTGCCACGTGTTTCCACCTTGTCGTCTGTCATTGTTCCGGTTCCTGCTAGTATTAATTTTGCCGTCATGGAACTTCCTTAGAAAGAGGGCTTGCAGGTGTCGGCAATCTGCGGTTTTGTGTCCGGTTTGTTTGTGGAAGTCACAGTAGGCCTCTGGGTCGTTATCAGAAGGTGGGGCCTGGTCGGTGCTTCTTTCGCTATATGTGATTGCATAAGTGGCACGTCCTCGCCTATCTCTCGAGTAATGTTGCCTTGGTTCCCGGGGAATTTCCTCCTTATCTCGGCTAGGCTTAGTGTTGTGGTGCCTTTTAGACATCGCGGCATGCTCTTCCTCTATCTCGATGAATTTTTTGGCTCGGTGGAGCGCGTCTTCTAGTGTTTGCGGAGGGTTGATGAGTAGCTCGTCTTTGAACCTTGATTTGAACCACAGTGCCTTCCGTAGTGCGGAAATTGCCCCCGCATCGTTGATCACGATACGAGCTACGACTCCCTTGAACCTGTCAATAAAGTCTTTCAGCGATTCGTCTTCGTGCTGGGATAGAGTCCACAGGTCGGTTGTTGATGCTTTCTTCGCGATGTACATCAAGTAGTGCTTGATGAACATGGTGGAGAGCTGCTGAAAAGTGTCAATGGTCCCTGGCTCCAGGTGAGAGAACAAATCTAAAGCTGAACCTGACAAGTATTCGACAAAAAGTTGACACAAACCTGCATCTCGTTCTTCCGGTGAGAATTGAGCTTGTGCCATGGCGATGGTGAAAGCTGTCAAGTATTGGATCGAGTCGCTCCTACCGTCGTACCCTATAAACATGATTTTTGCGGAATGCCAAATTGATATGTCAGTGACTCTTCTTGAGAATGGAGTTCTTTGAGTCTCTTCAATGGCGCGCAGGATATCGGGGGCCGAGCTGGTGGCCTGGTGTACCTGCGAGCTCATGATTTTTAGTTGTTCGCGGATGCTCCGTATCTCGGTATCCTCAATTGAGCTCCTGAACCTGGTTGCGTTAGAGTAGTCTGTCCGACCTTGATCTCCGCCTGTAGGAGGAGTTTGGTGAGATGTCCCGAACAGGTTTCGGTTGATTGTACGTACGTCTCTTTCCTCCGTAGACGCAGTGATGTCGTCTAGCTGTGCTCTTAGGGTTTATGACTCCCCCCTTAGCTTGGCTGTTTCTGCCTTTTGTTCTCTTATCTGGTCTAGCAGATCCTGCATGGTGATCTCCGGGGCTTCTCCTTCGTGGTCGGATGCCGTTTTGTCGGCGTGATCGTTTTTATCTGTCAGGTCGATGGTAGATCCATCTTGTGCTTTTTTATTAGTCCCGTGGTCATTGTTGCTAGTTGTTTTCTTCCTGATGAATCACGAATTTCTTCAAGCAATTCCCCACAGAAGGCGCCAACTGTTGAATCAAGACTTAACAAGTAGGTTTAAGTCTTTGATCTTGTGGGTCAAAGCTAAGAAGAATTTCATTCATCTCTAAAGAATAATTACATGAGTATTTATAGTAAAAATACATGCTCAAAACCCTAATTACATTGATTCAACCCTAATGGGCCTCGAGCTGGGATGCCCAGCTCTTCAGATCGGCCCAATAAGGTCTTGCTCTTCTAAGCCCCTTTCTCCTCCTGATGTCGGCGTCCAGCTGGGCCTTGAGTCGAAATGGGCTTTTAGGGTAGGTGCTACACCTGGTATCAACATGTATCTATCATGGCTACTCCAACCGATTGTCTTGTTGGCGAGTTTGACACTTTCGCTGGGTCAGATTTCACGTATGATTTGGATGATTAAAGTTTTCTCGTCTTTTGCTTTTGCATAGTGTAGATTGTGAGTTTCTTTAGTTTTTCTTATATATAACATTTGCATTTATGTTCTTTATGACCGTAATTTATAAAATTTGAAGTTAATTTAACAGGTTTCTCAACTTCTAGAATTCATAAACGTAATTTGGATTTTTTACTTTAGACTGATTTCATTAATATATCTTTTTTTTTAGTTACTACCGTTTGGGCTTATAATCTGCACAAATATGATTTTTTGTTTTAAAAGAAATTAGGAAGTTGAATTATGTATTATAATAAATAAAGGAAGTTAATAATCGTAGGAAAGATTAAGAGTTTTTAGGACATTAAATATAAACTTTGAGTTTAAACTGGGGCTTCTAGCTCTGGTGGTAAAGGGCTCACAACTGTGAGTTCCGCCACCTGGGTTCGAATCCCGGCCACCGTCAATTAACATGGGGTGAATTCGGCGGCCCTCCTGGATACCCTTGGCGACTGCGGACGCTTTGGGCCTAGTCGGAGTTCTTCGGGGCTCCGGATACCAGGGTCATCAAAAAAAAAAATTATATTTTTTTTAAAGATGAACATAATTTTATAAATTGTCATAAGAAAATAANTAAAAAAAAAAAAAAAAAAAAAAACTTTGAGTTTATAGGTGAGTGAATCCGACTTAATTAGCGGGAGTAGTGGTTTTTAGGTTGTTTTTGTTTAATTTTTGGCTTTTTGGAATTATGACGTATAGAATAATGATGTGTCAATATTTTNTTTGTAGATTTTTTAACGGTAAATGTAAAATCCTCATCTTCAAATTCTTGAAGAGTGTTTTCATTTTTTTCATCTCCGACAATCATATTATGAAGTATGATACATGCTTTCATAAATTTCCTAATTTTTCTTTATCCCATAACTTTGAAGGATTTTTTTGACCACGGAAAATCTTGCTTGCAATACTCCAAAGGCACGCTCGACATCTTTTCGAACACTTTCTTGGGTTTTAGCAAACAATGTCTGCCTTTCATTTTGGGGTAGTCGAATAGATTGAATAAAAGTTGCCCATTTCGGATATATTCCATCTGCTAGATAATATGCAAGATGGTGCTCCGTTCCGTTGACAAAATAGTTTACTTGTGGCGCGATGCCGTTAATAAGGTCATCAAAAACAGGTGATCGATCAAGAATATTTAGATTGTTCGTAGTACCTGGAGCTCCAAAAAATGCATGCCATATCCAGAGGTCATACGAAGCAACAGCCTCCAAGACAATAGTGGGTTTTCCGGTACCACGTGAATACATTCCTTTCCAAGCAGTGGGACAATTCTTCCACTCCCAATGCATACAGTCGATGCTTCCAATCATCCCAGGAAATTCACGTCCTCGTTCTCATGTAGAAGTCTTTGCAAATCATCCGGTGTGGGAGGTCGTAGGTATTCATCGCCAAACAAGGAGATGATTCCGGAGGTAAAACTGTGCAAACACTTTCGAGCTGTAGTGTCACCAAGGCGGATATACTCATCTACCGTATCGGCCGCACCACCATATGCCAATTATCGAATTGCGGTAGTACATTTTTGTAGAGGTGAAAGACTTCCTCGTCCCGTTGCATCTTCTGATGGTCAGAAATACGGAATTTCATTCGAGAGACGATGCACAATACGGAGGAACAAATTTTTGTTCATGCGAAATCGTCGCCAGAATAAACTTGTAGAATATGTAGGATTGTCACTAAATTAATCATTCCAAAGCTGCTTGTGGCCTTCTTCTAGGTGTCTCTCAATAAAAATACGTTTTTTCCTCTCTTTTAATTATGATAAAGGATCATAGTCGTCTAAAAATTTCTCAATGTTGGTATCAAAATCATCATAATCATCGTCTTTGCCGTAATGATAATGTGATGAAGATGCCATTATTGATTATAAATTTTTTGCTTGTGTGATGAGAAGGAGATGATTCTCATATTTATAAACTAGAAGTGTGTAGGATATTTTGTGAAGGTTTGTTGCATGTGAAGGTTTTTTGTCCCTATTATCCCATGTGATTGTTAGGTGTAGGATATTTTTGTTTGGTTGGTGATGTTTAAAATGTGTTCGTCTTTTTGATAACCACATTATACAACTACCATAAGATTACAACATTGTCATAAGATATTACATTGTCAAATACATTCTACGACATTATCAAATGTCTTTTTGATAAGATTACAAAATTTTTACGACATTGTCTTTTTGATACATTCTACGACATTGTCATAAGATTACAAACTTTTTGATTACAACAATGTCTTTTTGATAACTACATTCTACGACATACAATATGATC